>JAVSBS010028645.1:0-36018 GCA_033124195.1 Coracias cyanogaster
TCCGAAAGAGTCCCTGATGATTCATGGGAGTCGTAGTTTAAGCTGACTTAAAAAGACATTTTAAAAATGGTGGATCCATTTGCCACACCTCTACTCAGGATGAAATTCAGATGTAGTCAGTTTGATTCCCTCCTAAATTAGGCATATTCATTCAACCAGTGTACTAGTTCAAGTATGTAGCAAGTATCTATTAAGTAGCTAGTAAGCATGCTTTCAAGTACTCTTAGATTTTATCAGTTTTCCAGATCCTCAGAAGTGTAAAGAAACTTAAAAATAAAGAAGTAAGATATGCAACACTTCTGAATTCTCACAAGTCTTTACTTTTTCCAAATATTTTGTATCATGGCAAATATTTTTAACTCTTCATGCACTGTCTCAGCTCCCCCCTCTTTTTTACATTTTTGCCTTCTCTCCCAAGCTCTCAATTACAAAATGTTCAGAAAGTGAGTGCACTTTCTTGCATAAGTTCCCTGTATATTTGCTTTTCCTTAGAAGTTGAATTTGAGGTCACCCACAACACCTTGACAGAGTCTAAGATGTTTTATGTGTTCAAATTAAACAATCTAAACTTACTATGAGATGCAACGTTTAGTAATGAAGCCTAGGGGATTACTTAGCAAAAGTGAAGCCACTCTGTGCTTTTCTTGGTAGAATTTGAATATTCTGTAAATCTTTATATAATTCTGATATCCTATCATTTTCCTGATATAATCCTAGAGCTTCAAAAAAAGTCAGATTTTCTCATCAAGGTTCTGTTTTCATAAGGAACCTAGAGTCTAGCTATGGAGTTAGGAAGATGTATTATAGCAACAATATCCATGGAGCTTAGACTTTTCCATCTGAAGGAGACAGGTTTGGATTGTTACCCCCTCTAGGTTACACAGCAAATGTAAAACTTTCTTGAAGACAATGAAAATATGAAGCTGTGCAGCAACCAGAGTCATATAGAGGTATAAATTTTATTATTTACCTCTAAAGAATTCTCTAGGCCATCACTGAAAGGCACTCTGAAATCATTGCCATATGGTAGGGCAGCTCACACCCAGACTGGACAGGTGTCACTGGTTGTGACACCAAATATTGGCCCTACTGCTGCTGTCCACATCTTCTCTTACCACATACACTCACACTGGGGTATCAGCCTCACAGCCCACCTTCCCACCACCTCCATCTTTCAAAGCCGTGATGCTGCAGATAGGGTCAGCAGTCGCAGTAGCTGGGATTCATCAGGGCACTCAGGCAGTAATGGCCTGAGCTGAGCCATAGGGTAGACATCCACATAAACAACTACTAGTAATAACCTTTGAGCAGATGGTTCCTGGACAATTCAAATTAGCATCCATATAGGAAGAGGGAGGCTGCCTGGCCTTGGAAGTGGTTTGTATGATGCCAGAGGCACTCCTACCACAGGTGGGGAATCATCGCTAATTGTCAGTCTGCTCCAAAATAGATCAAGGCAGTATTACCTTCGTGCTCCACGGAAGAAGACTTGCAATGAGTGAATTATTTAGTGGTGATGCACATCCTTTGAATATTCTTGCCCTATTTAGGAGCACACAAGTGAAATGGCTGTTATGAGATTTTTCTCATCATCTCGTACATCAAACACATACCAGACAATGTGGGCAACAGGCTGATACCTCAGCTATGAATCAGTTTGCATTATTGCTGCTCTTTTTATTTATCTATTTATTTATTTATTTATTTAATTGCTTCCCATATTATTAAATGGTAAGAAATATGATACAAACCTGAACATTAACATTAAATCAAGAAGTATCTCTCCTCTGAGTCTTGAAGGGCATTTTGTAGGTAAGGTGTAACAGAACAACTTGTAGCTTGTTTTCCTGAGGAATTTGGTAGAGCTGAGGGCCAGAAAGCAGCACTCTTTCTAAAGCTTAACATCGGCTTTAGTCTGCCATGTTCTTTTTTGATGTACATTACCATTCTTACATCTTTTACATGTAAGAGAAAGAAGTGGGTCCAGTGCCCTAAGGACAAATTCAGAAAAGGTGCATAGGAAGGGGCCAGATTTCTTTGAACTCTTTCAATTAGCTCCCTTTCTGTCTTTGGGAGCTTAACTTCTTAAAACACATGCAAGTGGTGAAAAGTGCCCATTAGAAGAGCTCCACATGGCTGACTGCAGCTGGTATGAAGCACACTGCTAAGTTTGCTTAGACACTTTGCATATAAGTCAGAGCAATCACTTGTTTTAATGGGAAGTTTGGGTGAGGAGACTTGGGAAAGTTGTGGATAATGAAGTGGTGAAGTTAGCAGCCATAAGTTCAAGCATGTTAAACTCCTCGGACATGTGTTTTCACTCAGAATAAAGAGGCTGGAGTTTGCAGCAATTTAAACAGAAATAAGCTGCAGAAAATGAAAGCCATTTTATTCCTGCATAAGAGCACCCATATGGTGTTTATCAACCTGCAGTTTAGGCATACTTACATTCCATCTTTATTTGATTAACTTTCCTGCATGCCTTCATAATGGCATGGTCTATGATTTTTCACTTAGTTCAGGGAGCCTAAAGTATGCTACTTTTACAAATACAAATGCCATTCCTTGTTTATAAACTAACGTGGAATCCATTGCTAACAGTAATTGCACTAAAATTGCCATAATAGTTACTTAATAAATACACAAGGTGAAATACTTATACTTTAAGAGGAAAAAAAGAAGACATACTATACTAGGACTAGCTCTCCAACAGAAATGTGCTTTTGTACGTAGGTGAATAAGTAATTTTTTTTGTGTTTTCCAGAGAGTACTGATTCCATCAGGTATATCTATGCTGCCAAATGACTTAACTCCCCAGTTCATTTCCAGGTTCTGTCTTCTAATCATCCATGTTAGTCCAGTGTCAGACTCATTTGGCGTGAGCCTACTACATCTCCTGAAAACAAAAAGTGTGCATACCTCTGAGGATGCTTGCCTCCTAGGCCCCCTCCAGGAAGGCAGTGTGGGTGAGACTGGACTAGTCTTTGTTGCCTCTGCCTTACACACGGGGTATGTCTGTTGGCAGGTTGTGCAGTGTGTTGGTGTGCTCACCACAGAAGGAGCCCTTTGGAGCCAGAGGTAGATCCCGTACACTGTACACATTTTAGATTTTCTTCAGACTAACTCTAACGAATACATTAAATGTGCTCCTGTGTGCCAAATGCTGTGCTCTCTCCTTTTATTTTTTTCTCTTTAAAATTAGAGACCACCTTATTTTTTCATTTAATCTCATACAAAGTACATCTACTCCCACATATAATGCAAGAGTGCATTATTTTAGTGAGTTTCTCAGTTGTCTCGACTTACCATATTTTGACTCTTATGTGAAACAGATCTTTGAGCAAAAAACTTGTGGACAAAAATACCAGAAAAGAGCATCCACTGGCACAACTACTGTTCTCCAGCTGCAGGTTAGTTTGCAGCCCAAGGACCAGACCAGAGATTCTTTGAGATAATGAAACCTACAAAAGCCCTTGTCCACTTCCAGATTTAAACTTTAGGTTTGGTAGCAGGTGTTGCACCTTTCTAAACCCATAGCTTCCCACTGCTGTCAAGTAATTTTGTAGACATGACCAAGAGAAACTGTGCAGCCCCAAGGTGCACATGGCACTTGGACTTGCAATGTCTGTCTTTGGTCACATTGTTCGCTGCTAATAGGAACAGGAAGGACTGAAGTCCAAGGGCTAGTCTTAGTTACATTGGTTTGGAAGGGCAGCAACAGCAAGGAAGGAAAAAATGCAGGGTTTGGACATGCAAAAGCAGAATTAAAAATAAGGAAGTAATATGAAGAAATAGGAAAAAGAGAGAAGAAACTTCTCTGCCATCCTTACTCTCGTGGATTGTGTCTCTATTAACCCAACATATCCCTGCTTAGTGAAGCGGGTACCATGCACCAGTGTCAGTGCTTTCTGTTTCTTTGGAGAGTTGCTCCCAATGGTTTCCTTTTTTTGTAATTAATTTGATATGTATTCGTTGTCTTATGTGGTTAAAGACACATCTCCCCACACAAGAAGGCGCAGAGGCACATGGGCAGGTGTGGGGTGGGGACAGTAACCTTGCACAGAAAGGTGCCCCCATTGCCACCCCTTCCCAGGCTGTCACAGAAGATAACTAGCCTCATGGCTGCGGAACACCCATCACCATGGGACAAGGGAGAGGCTTTCCAGAGCCTCTTACAGACTGAGGTAGGCACTGCCTGTGGTGAGAAGCTACTCATAGGATTCAGGGGAAGAACATTTGGGGATTTTGTGAGACTTATTATAGGAAGTTCAGGGGAGGAACAAAAGTTGGGAAAGGGAGGGGTCATGGTTTGGGGAGGAGCAATCATGGAAAAGTAAAGAGAAAAGGAGTAAATGGGGCCAGATGGAGGTCAGCAGGGGTTAATCAGTGCAGTCTGTCCTTTCTCTAACTTACTAAACTCAATTTCTGACTATATTCCTAGGTGAGGGGGTCACTATTCTGTATGCAAGTGCACGTATGTGGAGTCTGAGTCCCAGCAGGACCATGGGTCATAAGGACCATGTGTCTGTGCTGCCACAAGTAGAGCACATAAGGCTACGTGTCTCACTGTGTGATTGCTAGTGAACATCAAGATGGACTCGCCACTGAGCCAGGTAAAGCCTTGGGAGCCAAGTATAGGAGCAGCCATGGGTCTGAGTTGGATACTGAAGAGACCAGAGAGAGTCTGTTTGTTAGATACTGGAGGGGCCAGAGCGTCTGAGTTGGTTACTGGAGAGACAGTGGGGTCTGCGAGCTGACTACTGCTAAGTGAACCAACTACCAGGAAGATCGGTTTACGTGTGTGCGTATGTCTGAGCATGAGGCAACAAGGCAACCGGGTGAGCCAGGGATGAGCTGCTGGGTGCACTGGGTATCTAAGGGTATCTAAGGCCCATTACCAGAGGGATCCGTAGTGCATTTGTGTGTCTCTGTGCACCTGTGTATTTGTGTAGGTCTGAGTACTGGAGAGTTCCCCATGTATTTAAATTTTCCCGTGATGGGCTTTTATCCTTATCAGCCAGAGAGGGGAACAGGATGGGGCCATTGGTGCTCTCTGCATTTGTGCAAGTGTAGACTGTTTCAGTCCATGCTGATCAGTGTGTCTGTCCGTGCTTGTATGTGTTGTGTATATGTGTGTGCATGTGCCCGCTGGAATCACCTGCTCCACCTGGCTGCTGGTTGGACCTAGAGAGCTACAGCAGCTTCACCTCCGTCAGTGTGCTGCCTGCAGCAGCTCCTAATGTTGCTCATTGCCTTCCCGTTGCACACAACCACAGCCCTGATATTTCTTCCTCCATTTACTTCTGCAACAACCTTCCCTCTGGCAGGAGGGCAGGAGCATAAATCTCCTCCAAGGCTGATGCATTCAGTGTGGAGTGGATGGGCTGTCAAAAGGAGCTGATATCCATTTCCCCAGGGACCAAATGTGTCACCCCTGAGGTTTTCCATCTGGCAGAGAAGCAGCAGTCCCGAGGTTATTCCTCAGCTCCCCTGTCCTGAATTACTCCATAAAATGAGCTTCCCAATCAGAGGTTATGATGTTTTCCCACTCTGCTAAGCTTACTGTTACATTTAAAGATGTTTTTATAGCATTTAGCTTAGTGATCGTAATAATCTCAGTATAATGCAGATTTCACAGTAAATGTGTCAAAAATGAGGGAGTGTTAAAAACGTGCTAATAAAATATTATTAGAATGACCATTTGCAAAGATTTTAGTCTCTTCTATGCTTTTCATAGCACAGCTAATTAGATATTTTTTTAATTATGAAAACTTTCATATGTTAATTTCAAAACTAAAAGGCTATTAAAAATATCAATGGAAACTAAAATCATCATTAAATATTCTGATTGATCATAGGGATCTATTTTCCCTATTGATCACAAATATCTATTTTCCACTGAGAAGTTCAGATGTTGAAGGATTTAAAAATATTAATATTATTCTACCTCAAACATATCAAATACCTTATTTAGGATTGATTTTCTTGTAATTGTCATATAAATGTTTTTAAATACATTTGAAGATTTTCACAGAAAATGGAAGTTTTGTCATGAAAAATCATTCAGAACATGAGTCTTCTGGGGGGGGAGGGGAAATATTAGTTTCCAAAATCATTATCTGACTTCAGCAATCAGTTGATAAAATTCAAAACTTAATATATACAGAATGCCAAATATTCCAATTCACAGTGATCTTTACAACAGTACACAGCACACGATACTGTTTTACTACCTTCTGATTAGTTACAGGCAAGAGGTGACAAACAAGCATAGTGTGCCTCCACATACAGACTCTGGGATGGATTCATCTTGCTTAGGCTTCTGTAGGTAAACTTTAAGAGATCTCAGTCTGACCTGGTCACCTTCAAAGCCTGGTTAGGAGAAGCAGGTATTTGTAGAGGATGATTTGTCTTAAATATCTATCTTAGGGGAAGAGGAATTGCCCTCTGGAAATAACTGTGTCTTTCAGCAGACTGTAAAATGATCCAACAGTGAATAATTCAGACCCAGACATTTAATTTCTCAGAAAATCTAAGGCTGAATATGTGCATAAATACACAAACCCAGAGGCCAATGCGACAAAGCCATAAAAGTAATTCTGGGAGTGGGAGTCAGTATGGAGCCACGTAGTTTGGGCATCCAAAATCACCACTTATCCACAGAACAACAGGAGAACTTTCCCGGGTGCATGAAATGTACTTAGTTTAAGGAGGCCATCCATTTCCCCTTCATTCTTGGTTTATAGACTTACATCTTTACATGATTTAACTTGAGTGAAATACGCCAAAAACCTTCCACATATATTTTGTATGGGACCTAAAATGCTATGTTTATGATCAACAATTATGAAGTGTCCTCATGTATATATACTCGTGCATACATGTTTTAACCAGAAGTATAATTTAAAGTTACTCTTGCATATCACACAATCTAAAGGAAATTAATGAGATGTTATGTTATTATGAGATGTATGTGTGTTATACATATATACCTAGTGGGTTGGGGGGTTTTTCTGCTCTGGTACAGCTATCTGCACGTTCTCTTCCAGGCATTCCATATGACTTCTTAGTAATAATTCTAATAATGTTTTTTTGGAGCATCAAAAGTAATTTTCCTTAATCATAGCTGCATGTGATATATTCCTTTCAGTTCAGGGTTTTCTTCGTTCTCTGGTTTGTTGGCTGGGATTTTTGTTTACTTGTTTTTTTTTTTGCTTTTCTGCTTATAATGCACTTTATAGCATCAGCTGGTCTAATGCACCCCATATGTATCTCCATATCACAGCTGGAATATCCCTCAGAAAACAGCTCCAGCTTACTATGTGTTGCCATAGTACTTTTGCGGACTGTGTCCACACTTTCACTTCCTGCAGCACACAGTGGACAGCAGTGATGCTCAGTCCCAACTAGCTTGAGCAAATGGCTGTGACCCATTCTGGTCTCCTCCTGGTCTTCTTTGGGTGAAAGATTTGGTTTTGGGTGAAATATCCTTGGATGAAACCTCAGTAGGAATGAGTGGCAAAATTACCACTGACTTCAGATAGAGCAAGATTGTACCCTTAGGCTAAGTGTTATCATCCTGCAGAATCCATGTGTCCCAGAAATAGAGCCTGAAATCAGGGCTCCATTTTTTCTACACAACCAAAAAGCAAAGCCAGCTTACATCCTCTGAAAATGTGGTCTCTTGAATTCCTTTCAGTTCTGTGAAATCCAGATGTAACTTCAGCTGATACCAGATTTAGGTTAAAAGTTTTAAGAGTGTTTAGTCTTTCATATTAAACTAACAAGGAAAAGATGGTATTTCAGTATTGCTAATAAGTAATATTTTTATGGCTTAACTTAAAGCTAGTGAAGCTAGTTGTTATGCTCAATATCTTGTTTTATGGACAAATTAAAAACAACTTATATAAAAAGACAGGAATTTATGATTGAAACCTTAGCAATCTAATCCAAGAGTCGTTATTACTCCAGACACAACTATTACAGAAAAAGAAAGAATATGTCTATGGAGAAAAAGTATCAATCATAGTAATAATAATAATACAGCTAAAACTGTGACATGCACACTCCTTAGTTTTCTAGTCCCTTCTCCTGGTGTAATGCTCCCGCTTTCCCAACTCCACTGAGTCTGAGGGCTGCTGCTTTTGCTCAGGTGTTGAAGTCAGGAAGGTTATGAGAAGTTGTTGGTATCTGTAGTCCTTCAGCAGAAGGAATTTGATGTTCCTGTTGACAGTTTTTTCTTTCTTACAATAGGATCTATTTGGGTTCATTTTTACATGTTAGCTAACATGCTTTTACATCTCTGATCTTTCTTAATTGGTTTGATCTCCACATCAAATCTGAATTTGCTAAGTATAGAGCCTTTTATGCATACTAGATATTGTTTCTCTGCTCTTCTTGTTGCCCCTAAAACCAGTTTTGTCCAGCTCTACGTTTGCATTTCTTTAGATGACACTGGTGACATTTTGTAGCTGTGGGGACTCCAGTGCCAAACCTGTGCCCCATCTGCTTTCATCCAATGCTGGAACTCCCCTACACCATACTCTGTGTCTGCACATCCCAGAGCCTCTGCTGTCTCACCAAGGCAGTATTTCTCCTATTGCATTGCTACTGTGCAGCCACAAAACTACAGTGGTATCATACAGGGATAAACAAAACAAAACAAATTGGCCACAGGCATCTGGTCAGAAGAAAAACTGCAGTTACAGCTAAAGCAACTTAAACTGAAGCTGCGGGCAGGTCAGACAGCACAACCAGAAAAGCTTCAGAACGAAGGTTTGGCAACCCAGCACAAAACCCATGGCCAGATACTGGCAAGAGCAATGTCATGTTGCAGGGCTGTGCAGGTACATAGTTTGAGTTCTGCTGTTGAAGCAGACTGCTAGCTCAGTATGCCGAATGCAGCACATGCAAAGGAAATCCATGGAAGAAATAAATTTCCAGCACATCTTGGAAATGAACTTTTTTAGCACTAGAGAAACAAGGAGAAAGTTCTCCAGTGTTCTTCTAAATCTAGATGGAGGTGGGATGTTTATGTCAAATTTATGGAAAGGTGTTGAGGATAGTTGTTGGAAGGATTTAATTTCCTTAAGGGTAGGAGTTAAGACTGAAATACCTCCTCTAATATATGTTCACTAATGTTTTAACATTTTTATGCAGGAAAATTCTTCAAATAATATTTTTTTTTCCTGATACAACACAGCTATATTTCTTCCTCTATTATAAATACTGTAGATACAGATGATGTTAAAAAGACATACCCATATTTGTGTGACTTTTCTCAGGCTTCAGACTTTTCCCTCAATAATTAGTTTTGTTATTTATGCTGTTCAGTTCACCAAGAGTAAAGCTGTATTTTCACACAGACCTAAAACTGACTGAGCTTATAAAATACTTCACACACTGATTTGTGTTTGTGGTGGAGGCAGTTCTTCATACTTTTTAATATATATCTAACAGAGGTCTTTTACATCATTAAAAATCTTATTTAAATTTGTTTTAGGGCTAAACTAACAGAAGTAATCTGACAGAGACTCCTTTCCTATCAGGCCTTGCTTCTGCCACCAAGTTCAACAGATTACTTAAATAATAAATGTAAAGAGGAAAGATGGCTGGAGCCGCTTTATTAAAAGAAATCAAATTAGCAGCAGGGCAGTAAATGCTGCTCACTGAAGAGCCAGTCCAGTCTGTAGGCTGGCCCCAGGCACCGATATGGATGGAGATCACAACCTGGCCATGCTGTGAGCATGAAGGTATGCATGTGGGCGCACAGAGCCCATTTCTTTCACTGCTGAAGATGCTCACCTTAAGCATACAGAGGTCATTAGGTTAGTGGGGTGGACTCTATTAGTTGATTATATGTTTGGTTGTGGCTTTTTTGCCTCTGAAGCTCAGGCAGGAGAAGGGGAAGGGGGAAGGGCCTTCAATGTTCTCCTGGGGGCGAGACCCTGCTTCCCCTTCAGCACCAGCCCAGTTTAAATCCCCACTATAAATCACTTCAAACCCAGGTCCCCGGGGTACATCTGACTAGAAACACAGGGTGGCATGGACCTCCCTGCAGGCACGAACTAAACCAGCCTGAAGTGGTCTGAGGCTGGGTAGGTCCCTGACATGCAGCTCCACCAGCAGCACTCACTGGTGGAGCTGCTTTGCAGGCACAGACCTAGGGATACCCCACCTCGATGACAGGCTGCTGGGGAAAAACATCCACTAGTGGGTTCCCCCCAGGCTGGGCAGTGGCTATCCAGGAGTTTCAGGACCACACTACTGCTTAACTTGCATATTAATCTCATTTCAATTCCCTGAAAGTCTTCCGTGGCTGTAATCCTGAAGTGTAGTAATTCAGTGAATGTTATGTGTGAAAGATACTGCCTTTAAACTTGTTGAAAGTGTTAGCTGGAAGGTCTGGCATCTTAAATGATAACATTTCAAAAAGCTTATGATATCAACATTCTGTGGGGAAATATTGCTTCTAGAAAAACATTTTTATAATTTTTGACATTTTTACATTGAAATAATACCAAATACTTATATTCCTTCATTCTCCCGATCTCCTCTCCCTAGCTGGAAATGTGAGTAAAAAATAAAACTCATTGCATAAATAAAAGCAATATTTTAAATCTTCAAATATGTCATTCTTCTACAACTAAGAAGAAGAATATGCTAAAAACCTAAAATAGCAGTTAACTTTTTTCCAGTGAGAAGTTAAGTTTTTTTCCAGTGGGAAGTAAGGAAAAGTCTCCCTTCTCCTATTTCGATTTCTTCACTTTCTCCTGTGACAGGGGAGGAAGGAGTGTGAAACAAAGAAAAAAGTGAGAGAGATATTTTGTAGAATAAAACATTTACTGTACATTTCTGTCAATTTCAAAATTTTGCTTAAATATATAGACTTTAAAATATGTTCTTTCTTCGAACTCTAAAGTTGTTGTAACTTCTACAAAGCAAATTATTTAATGTTGTTGTGTTTCAGTGTTCACATCACTTAACTCAACTTTCTAGAAATGGCCAGCTTTTACAGTATCCACGTTTCCCAGATGAAACAGTGCATATTGCCACTTTCTGAATACTGGCCTTTTTGAAACTAAACACTTGCAACATTTGACTATATTTTTAAATGTCATATTGACTAAACATGAAAGTAAGCATTTCAGTAAGAGAATGAATATCTCAGTGTGTCTCATGAGGGCAAAGCACAGCATATTTTTGGTAGAAAGCAGCAGAATATGACACCTTTTTAGCAATTAAATGATATATTACTGTAGGAATGACTCTAAATTTTAACATTTGGAAAAAATTTTCTTAGATTGTAATCACAAGGAGAAACTCCTGTGAATGTCAAGCCTCACTGGCTTTAGATGTTTGTTGTATCTCCCACAGCTGTATATTTTCTCTTTGCTTGTCTCCTTTTCTTTCTCTCTCCACCATCCTCCTGCCCCTACACATCAGAGTTCAGAATATTGGAGATAAATACTTTATGTGAAAGTACAGTTACTGCTGAGCAAGTATAAGGCACACTGCTACCCTACCTATCCATATTTGGTGGTGTTTACACATATGGACAAAAATCATAGACTGATTTATGAATAGCAGAGCAGGGAAATTTGTGGTTACCTGTGTTATTTGTATGACTGTGGAAGGAAAAATAGTCAAAGTGGGAGAGTCTTTTTTTAGCGTACTATTGCTTATTGGCCGTTTAGTTTTTCACATACATTATTTACTTTGGTGGAACTGAGAGAAACAAGCTCTCATAAAATTTTTAGATAAGCATTCTCTAACCTGTTGAGGCAAGCATAAAGCTTCCTGGCTTCTTAAAAATAATTCCCATTATTTATATTACATATAGGCTAAACATATAGGCTTTGTTTGCCCTTTTTATCTTTTACAGGTTAACTGAGTGATTAGGGAGTTCACTGAAGTGAATATTGTAGAACAGGAAGGCAAAAAAGCCCATCATCAGAGCTACTTGGGTCACTTGGCTTAATGATTAACAAAGAACACAGTCCAAAAAGTATTTTATTCTACGGAGTGGTTTGGTTCTCATGCAAATGCATAATTACAAAATTGACCCAGATAGTTTATCCCAGACAGCATCTGTTCTGGTTTTCTGGAGTTGTTTATTTTGGCAACTTACTATCAAAAGCAATTTGTAACTGATATATTGACCTGACTGGTCTGATAATTAGGCTGGGCATTCTGTATGAAGTATTTTATTACCTTATTTGAAAGATTGTACCACATGTGCTTTGAATATTCCACCTTAAATATTCACTCATACAGTTAGATTTTTGAAAGAGAATAAGGAATGGATTCATAAATTTATTAATAAATTCTCCCTTTTTGCTTACCTGTTATGCACATTTTGACTCACTGTATAATATCATAATATATAACATAACGGATCTCTGTAGATAATAAGTATATATTTACCTTGTTGCCAAGCTGTATTGCTGCTTCTTCACTTTGAATATTTTTCTTCTATCTTTGAGTTCATACCATCGAGCTCCCTCTTATTGATTTCCTCACTTTGTATTTTATAAACTCAATCACTTGGAATAGGAAAACCTGGTAAACCTGAGAAAGGCATTAATATTATTTTGACATTTTATTGGTACTTTTCTTCCAAGCAAAGTCATTCTCTACTCTCTGTGAGGTATATAAAACAAACAAATCTGTTTACTAAAGATAGTGGCATTTGACACAGCCTTTGTGGTAACAACACTGAAATATGATTGACTCTTACTAAAATAAGATCATATTTATTTATCCTACATTAAACAGCATGACCTTTTCAGTACCACTTTAAACGTCTCAGATTTGCTAAAAAAGACTCTGCAGTATGATAATGAACATTCCACTCATGTTAATGAAATCTCCAAAGACAGTCTGTAGCTGTCCCTCCCCAGATGCCCCAAAGAAGGCAATTTACTGTTGGTAATTTTGGGGATAAGGGAACACAGCATTTCCATTTTGTTAGACTGATGTGGTCCTTTTCCTGGAGTCTCCGCATGTAGTTCATCTTTCCTGGGGGGAAACTACCAGAGGAAACAGAAACCTGCAAAACAATCTGTTCACTGCTACTGCAGGCACAGCACACCCAGGGGTACCTCCATGTATGGGACTATCAGAGGGACAAAAGAAGCTTATTTAGGGTAGTATCACCCAGGACTGGCTCTCCTGCACTGAGATTGTGGTTGCAAATGGGTGGCAGTGCCATGTCAGCTGAGTGGATCTGTGCCTCATTCCCTCCTGCTCATTGTGCTCCTCCAGGCGTAGGGCCTGCCACACAGCTATAGCTACAGTCCTTCAAATGTAACATTAAATCCAAGGAGAGGTTTTGGCCCAGAGGAATGCAATGCTGAAAGGCGTGTTTTCAGTAGAAGCTGGATTTCACCCCAAGCTCCAAGCATCTACCTTTCCAAAGATGTAATCTTATTTCGCATAGACTTGTATTAAACTATTCTGTCATTCCAGTTCTGAGATGTCTAATTTTCACCAGTTAAATGTACAAGGAACTTCAGAATTATTTGTGATTAAAAGCTATGAATTTTTTGCTACTGTTCAGTACATGTCTGTCTAGATAGTTTCACCTATTCCAAATGGATCCTCTATTCTCGTATCACAGAGGGCTTTCATTGCTAGGTAACATACAACACACCTGTGTTCTCTTATCTCCTCTTGCTGCTTCTTATTTAAACTTGAATTTCATTCCCAAAGTGCAGCCACATTGTCTGTCAGCTTCACATAACAATTTTCTCTCCTTCCTATCTGACTTAATTTGAACAATTTAAATTTGGTTAACCTCTCATCTTCAGAAATTGAATGACATGAATGTGCAACACCTGGAACAAATTCTTGCAAGGAAGCACAGGGCAGGGAGTGGTAGCAACTCTCTTGCAATAGGAATGAGCAGTGATTGCAGCCCCTATCTGGAAAAACACTTAAATGTACAGTTGTAAATCACAAGAAATATTCACATCTATAACTTTGAGCACATGCATAGCTGTACTGCTGGATTGCTGCCACTTTTTTTTAAGAATAGACAGCATGCTTTATGTTCTGATACTTATTCATGGTGTAAGACACTGATACTTCATCTTACAGTAATTTTTTCTTTGTGTAACCCAAGAGGTAATTCAGAAGCTATAGGCGTGTTTGCAATTTGTTTCGCTGTCACTGAGTGCTATGCAGAAGGAATGTATTCTCTCAAACGTCGCACACAGACTAGTTTCCATTTCTTGAACATCCATAAGTATACTGTCTCATAAGCAAAAATAATACCAGGTTTCTTTAAGGAAAAAGAAATAACACTTGTAAGGAAGCTTCAGGTATTAGAAGTTTTTAGATGTGGCCATGTACTCTTTGTGTACACTCTTAGAAAGAAAAAAAAGCTAAAGACTAGCTTTTAATCTACCTATCCTGAAACAGTTTGACAATCTGTATTCTTATCTTAGGAAAATGTGAAAAATAAATCCCCTAATAAAACATTTTTATTATTCGCTAAAACAGCAAGCAAACTTCTACAGTCTATAGTTTTTACGTGCTGGTACAGAACGTTCTATTCACCCACTCATTAAAGAAAAATAAAGCACCCTATGAAATAGTGGAATATAATGTTCCTGAAGAATATGCAGGCATTTCTTTGAAGTATGAAGAGGCAGCTGTGATGACCAGACAGAATTCCATTTGGTTGATCAAATAGTTAACAAAGTACAGAGGAATCCAAAGGAGACAGTATTCAAAAACAGTGGGAAGAAGAGTAGTGGTGATTTGCAGAAGATTAACAGGACAAATTTTTCAGTAGTTTGTTTGCTAGTCTGGCCACAGGGAGCATCTCTGGCTCTTCAGATGTACATGTGCAGTATTGTGTAAATCTGCGTGTCACAGCTTGCTCAGGGAATCTCTGAAGGAGGTACATCCTCTTATTAGAATGTCCTTTTTGAAACAATTAGCATGGAAAACAAAGAAAACCACTACTGAAGTGTTACAGTAAGTAACATAGCTCTTTAGAGTCCCATTCATCAAAACTATTCTGTGCATGCATTTGTTATTTATTTATTCAGACAAAAATATTATATTCTGATTATTCTATGTAGATACAATGAGTATGATTTAGTTCAGTGCTGAATATGATATGGGTCTAAAGGGGCATATTATCAGTGTAGTGTCTGCGAGGTAGCAAGAAACCAAAGGACATGAACAAAATTACAGACAACCCTGATTCTTTACAGGTACATTTATATCTCTCAGCAGGTGTAATCTACAAAAGGATCCATTTATGTAATTACTTAGCATATATAAAATTACAGTCCCAGACTATGCCAACATTTCTACAGTGTCTAATATGTCCATTTAACACTCCAAAACACTATCTTTCAGTTCCCTTCTCCTGCAATCTTACTGCATTTTAATCAAGTATCCAAAAGCTATTGGCTGAATATAGGCTCTGGCCTCATGTGTGAACCAAGTCTGCAAGATCTCAGCTTGTTATTTTCTTTACCAACAGATATTTCTCTGGTGGCCTGCAGGATTTTTAGTACTTCTAAAGGCACAGAGGGTGGATGGGTGGCCCCTTAGGCTCCTTCTGTAGTCAGCAAGGAAATAAATGGTCCTTTGGGGAATGGCTCGTTGTCTGGAAATATCATTTAAGACAGATGAAATAGATTGCCCTCTGAATGTCCGTCTTTCTTCACTGACCACAGAGAGACAGGCTTGGGCTTAGTGCCCAGCTGGCACAACCAGCCAACATTGGACAAGCTGGATCCCACCCCACAGCTAAATGTAAGGTGCCCTGTGGCCAGAAGATGCCGAGGCATCAGCAGGTAAATCCTTCTCACAGCCTTGAGACTACCCTGATATGCCGTCCTCTGCCACCAGGGATGGAGGGACACCAGGTATTCGGTGACTATGGGCCCTTGGAGCAACAGACCATGTACATTTATGTAACAAAATGCTGATCTTCAAGTGATTTTTAACTGCAAGTAATTAAGAACAACAACAATAATGCAGGAATCAGTAAAAAAGTAAAACTGAATTTCTAGATAGCTCTGGTCAGCACAAATCTCAAGACTTTTTCAATAGTCAGGTATTTGAAATACCATTCAATTCACAGCAAACGCAATTAGGCTAGGATTTCTGGCCTAATTTCAGTGTAAGTAATTGCTTGTACCTAAGAAAGTTTCCCTAGCAGGATACAGTGCTTTCCACTTTCTACCTCACATTATTGCAGCAGACAGATGATTGCACTAGGTTGCTCCAGGGCCTGTGTGCACCCTTGAGGCTGTGGGCACCTCACCTACAGAGCTGCAGGCAGGAAGGAGGCACAGCCGCGCCAGCCCGCCTTCCTCAAGTCTGGATCCTGGAGGCCTTGGCAGACCAGATCTGGTGAGATCAGAGTGAGGACAAAGTGCAAAGGTCTGGTGTAGTCAAGGGAAGGATTTCCCCTATTTAAAGTCTCTTTGCAGTAATGCATTTTTCATAGACTCATAGAATAACCAGGTTGGAAGGGACCTCAGGAATCATCTGGTCCAAACTTTCTTGGGAAAAGTATGGTCTAGACAAGATGACCAAGCACCCTGTCCAGCTGTATCTTAAAAGTATTCAATGTTGAGGAATCCACAACTTCCTTTGGGAGATTATTGTAACGGCTGATTGTTCTTGTGAAAAATTTTCTTCTTGTGTCCAATCGGAATCTCCACAGGAGTAACTTGTACCCACAACCCCTTACCTTTTCTGTGTGAGTCCTTGTGAAAAGAGAGTCTCCATCTTTGTAGCCACCCTTAAATACTGGAGCATGATGATAAGGTCTCTCCTAAGCCTTCTTTTCTCAAGGCTGAACAAACCCAATTCTATCAACCTTTCCTCATATGGCAGCTTCCTAGTCTTCTGATCATATTTATGGCCCTTCTCTGGACCTGCTCCAGCCTGTCCACATCTTTTTTGTATAGCAGGGATGAGAACAGAACACAGTATTCCAGGTGTGTCCTGATAAGCACTGAGTACAGTGCGGTAATGACTTCTTTATTTCTGCCCGTAATGCCCTTGTGATGTAACCCAGCATTCTCTTGGCTTTCTTAAGGGTCTGCTCATTTGTTGGAATATACCCACTTAATTCCACTGTCCATCATGTTGGCCTAGCTGCATTTGAAAATGAGATAGTTTTTAGAGGAAATGTTACATGGAGATGGATGTTAAGTTTTAGCTACATGTTCATACACTTCCACAACTGTGCCCTGTATCCCCCTCAGTCCTCAATCTCAGCTGCCTGCCCAGACTGTCTTGCACAGTTCTGACACATACAGGTATTAGGACAGGGTCTTGAGAGCATTTTTGTGTTTGATATACCGTGAGTACCTAGAACACTGTGCTTGTCTGAAAAGCACTATATTACATGGAGTTATTCTAGTATTTCATCAATATTTCATACACAATGTGATGCACAGCATTTGTGCTCCTGTATAAATGTATCCTTTTCATGATGTTGCCCTTCTTTCTTTACTTTTCTGTGTTGCCTTATTAAAATTCTTCCTAGGTCATCATAAAAATCATTTTATTGGGGCTAGGGGCAGTGTACATACTCCGTTGGGAATTTGTCTTCTAGCATAGCACACAATTCATAATCTGAAATAAATCTACAGTATATTGAGTAAAGTGTGGATGCATGGATGTTTACTTTGGTGTTACTCAGATTTAGAGTAGGATGGACATCAGGCTATTGTGCAAGCAAGGAGCACATCTTGGTAAGGAGCTTCCCTAAAAGTGCTCAGACCTAGTAGCTTAGGTTAGAGCTGTGTAGAATCCATGCCTTGAGCTCAACCCATGATATGTTGTTTTTCCAAGCTGGAGATCAAAAGGCAGCAGTGAGCCAAAAGATTTGCCCTGCAGAAAGTGAGGCAGGGAGAAAGTTACCAGCGGCTGCAGGCTGCCACAGGCTGGTAGAAAGGCAGTGTGTGTAGCCTTCATGTCCTGACTTGTTTACTTGAAGCAGGGAAGGGAGGAGTTGCAGCTACTAAGGGGCTTCAGGAGGATCACAAGCATAGGCAAGATTCCATGGGTATACATGTTCACTGCAGTAAATTGATTTCTAACCAACAAAACCATAATCAGACATTTGCATAATTCAGTATCAAAACAGACACTGCTATATAAAAGAATAGGTGAATGGCATGTGCAAAACATGGTGGAAACAACAACCTCTCGCTTGAAAGAGGCCCATGCTAGAGACTGCAAAAGGATTCAACTCCTACTCAGAGACTGTGGTGTATAGAGAAGTCTTAACAGCTAGCATTTTTGGTTTGAAGTGTAGTCAAATATAACTGAAGAAAAGTCAAGGCTATTTTGATGAAAATACTTATTTAGATGCTATTTTCTCTTAGGTGGGTTGTGGGTGTTGGGCTTCTTTGAGTATTGCTTATTGACGCTTTATTAGAGATGCTGAGTTTTTGCATCTATTATGTGACTATTCTAGTCACAAACTAAAACTTGCATTCTCATATATTTTGACCTTAACACAAGATGGAAAATAGTTGAAAATAAAGTCGACTGAAGGAAAACACTTGCTAGAAACCAGTCATCATATTCCCATAGGATGTGGTGGTAAATTTTTAAAATTTATTGAGAAAAGTGTTCAGGTTCATGCTGACAAGTTGATGACATTTCCAACATAGAACAAAGCACTAGAAAACGTCAGTCTGTGGAAGCCCGTTGATAAATTATTGTTAAATATTAACATAATATAAAACGAGTAAGAAAGGAAGATCCCCACTTCAATTTTATCCTGTGCCACACTGTTTCTATCTGAGATTGCTTCTAGCACACCTCAAAACTCCAAGAAAAACATTTGAGCTATACCTTCTGGAACATCCTTTTAGGCAAAAAAGCTAGTGAAAAACAGCTATACTTAAAGTCCTAAAAATATTCATAGTATCCTGTCTTCTCATCAAAAGCTACAGAAACCCCTTAGGAAATGACAACATGCTGTAGCACTTAGGAGTGATGGTGATAATATATATGTGCATGTATATATATATATATTTAAAATAATCTGGTGATTATATATAGACATATAGATATAGACATACAATGATATCATCTGATGCCACTAAACCTATTAAAATTGCAAAAGAGCAATTGGTTGAAGCTGAGCCCAGACAATATTCAGATGATGCTGGTCAGAAGAGATGTCTTTAAAGACCAAAGCTTTGTTTCCAGTTTCCTCAAAGGGCATTGGACCCTCACTCACTTGGTCAACTGGTGCAAGGCCCTAGGTTTCTGTCTGATTCACTGTAGGGAGTAGGTGATGAGGTTAAACAAGTCTGCAAAAATGCTTTCTTAAACCTCCTCTTTGCCGCTAATCTTAACAAGCACTTGGCCAAGGCATTTGTCTCCTCCATGCTGGCACACAGTAACTTGACGAAACTAAAGCCAACCCACAGGCTGCCTTCAACTGGGCTGCTGTGAGCTCCCCGACCTGGCTTCTGTCTTGGTCAGCGTCCAGCACCAGGACAATGCCTTGGCTTCAGTTTTCAGATCAGTTAATGAATGTATCAATCCTCAGCTATGCCAAAACTTACGATGACAACTCTGACCCTAGGGGATGATGGAGTGAGAGGGCCAGAGAGGTAATGTGGGAAAACGGCTTGTGGAAAAGCATTTGCCACTGGAGCAACATAGAATCCATCCCAGCAGTGGGAGCTAAGTCCACTGTTAGAAAACTGGTCTCCAAGGGAAAACTCTGCTCCAGTTATGGTGCTAAAAAATAAAATGCCCCATTTAGTCCTCAGCTCCTTTCAGTTTTCCTATAATAAAACAGAGTAAAATCACCAGTCAAAGTAGCTTTCTCAGGCAGAGATCTAGCTTTATAACATGCAGGAGGCTCCCTGAAGTCCACCAGGGAATTTGCTGTTGCTATTGATTTTGCATAAAGCACTTTCATATGTTATAGCAATAAGTGACAGAAGAAAGCTATAAGAGAGGAAAAATTCATAGCTATCTTTAAAGAACAATCAAGTGAAAAGGACCAATTTACAGATAGTTGAATAAATGTAAGCGAAATAGGATCAACTTCCCTCAGGTCTGAGAGAGATAGGATTCATTCAATAGCCGTAAGCATTAATAGCAGCATGTTGAGGGATAACCCACTATGTTACACACGCAGATCCACTCCACCCTCCTACCACTGGGATATTAGGGAACACCTGATAATGCTACCTGCAGTGTTTTATGAAATTCATTCAGAAAATATGTTGAGAAACCCACACCCTTTCCTATAAAATTTCTAAGATGTTGATTTGCTGGGCTGGAAATGGAAGGCAACCCTGTGAAGAGCAGCTCAGGGTGATGGTCAGTGGATGTGCTGTCTCCATCACTGACACAGCACCATGTAGCTGAGTTCTGGAACCCCTCCCAGAGCCAACACTGAGATAAATATTCAGCATTTCCCTTCACTCCACATTTCCTGTTCCTCTAGGCTATTTGCTTCCTAGCTGGCCCATCTGACATTCCTGCCAATGACAGACAATTCTCCTTGGAAGGACAAGAGAAAGAAAAAAGAAAAGATGAGGTTGAAACTGTGATACAGGGCTTTAGTGTACCAAGCATTGCCAAAATAAATCCTACACTCAGTAATAACTTTATCCCATAGTACTGCTGGTCCCATACTTCAAGACCAGATTCCTTCATGTCAGGACAGGTATTTTAGCATTTTCCTTCAAAAATAGCTTATCAACCTAAAATTAATTTAAAGTGGGATCACTCCACTGTAGATGCATTGTCAGGCAATATATATACTGTATAAACCTTATATATTATAAACCTTATAGATTCTTCACCATATTCTTCCCTGCAGCCAAGGCAAGTCAGAGCCCTGGCAACCTTCACTCTATGGTAAACCCCAGGGAACCAGAAACAGCTTATAGAACTACATTAAGTCTGACATGGCACAGAGGACTGGCCTAAGGGATAGATTCAGTGTAAAATGAGGGCAACCTACACTCACCAATGCTTTTGCAGGGATCTGCAATACTATTCTTCCTAGTGGTTCTTGTGTTCGTCTCCATCATGAACCACGTTGGGCTATTCTGAGACTCTGAACAGGGAGGGAATAGGGCCCTCTGGGCTTCCAGCAACGTGGCCATAGCTCTGACAGCAGTGCTTTTGTGAGCATAAGAACCAAGGGTGGCTGTTAATGCCAGATCACGTCAGGTAAAAATGCTCCTTCAGCTCAGTACCTAATGGCCTACCTTATCTTAGGGGTCATTGTTTCCTAATGACATCAAGAGCTGGAAAAAAAAAAAACCTGTTAGTTATTTTAATTTTAATTATTAAATTATTATTTACTTCGTTTTATTATTAATTATTATTATATTTAATTGTTAATTAAATTTTAATTATTTTAATAACTGTTAGTGCCATGATCCCACATTTTCAACCATTTGGATTAATTTGCCACTATGCCAATAGATGTTTATTTTCCATTAACATTGACCTGAAATATCAAGAGACCACCTGTACAGTGGTCTTCTTTGGCCTTATGCTGAGAATTGGAGAATTAAAGCACTGCAAAGACGTGGCAAAAAAGTAACCTGGAGCTGCAGACTACAAAAAGGTGTTATATATAGCAAAATGTCCTCTTAATTCAAGTGGTCTGATGGCATCAAAACATCTGGGAGCCCACTCCTATCCATATCCTCTAGTGTGGCTAAACAGAACCCCCACTCCACTCTGCTCTGCTGGGGAGGGGGTAAATGCTTCAGGTGCTTCTGAGCTGTCCTGTCACATGCCATTAGGACAATTGTCTCTCCTCATCTCAAGCTCTGGCCAGAGCTGGTGCCCTAAAATCTGCTAAAAGGTTTCTTGAAGGAGGTCTAACAGGGAAATGTGGGTAACAGAGAAACTTAATAATGTCCTTAAAGAAATATGACTTCTTCCTGTGAGGCAGGATTCATCAAATGCATTTGAAATCTACATATTTTTCAAAAAGAAAGAGTATGCAGAATCTCATGTGTTAGCTGGAGGACTCTGAGAAAGTACTGTTTTCTTTGTGTTGTCCATAAGTTATAACATTACCCATATTGTTGTATCTTCTTGTCAAATAGCTTCCTAGTTGCAATGCTTGCTAGGTTTAATTCATCCTACCAATCATATTAATACAGCTTTTTGCTGGTTGTTAGTATTGTGGTAATATATGTGGCAGCACCTGATTTGTACATCAGAGGTTAATATTCCCATTGCAGTTTAATTTGCATTGCAGAGGTATAGTCAAGGAAGCTGATTTCGATCTCTTGATAGAGGAACTTAATAGTAGAAATGATAACAAATTGTCAAATTATGGTTCTGAATACTAAAAATCAAAAGCAAAAGATGTGTAAGAAGCAACATTATGGTAATTTCAATGAGCAAAGTGCAATCTCATAAAATACAGTGTTCACACATAGCAGCCAAAGGATTTGTGTGGGTGCACTCTAACTCCATAGCACGCCCAAGGTGTAGTAATAATATTATTCTGTAAGTGTCCTAGACTGCCATAGCACTGCTTTACAAAAGATACTTGAAATAGGGAGGATTTCATTAACCTTTCAGAAGATATAAAGTGTAGATTCATAAAAACCTGATTAAAACATAGGAAACAAGTATCACTCACTGGAAGCCTGTTTTGAATGAGATACTTAGAGAGCCAATGGGTTTGGTTCTGTTATTTACACATTGTGTCACAGTATAATTTTCTCTTTTTCATGAAGGAAGAAACAGCATGACTTTTCTTTGTCTTTCCTTCAGCAGTATTAGATGTTGCCACAAGATGTACAAGTTACATAATTGGACTCTCTGTGGTAATTACTTCACTGAGGTTTCAGTGTTGCTCTACAAAGTGAAGACAGACGTAGTTGCACCAAGTATGCAAAATCAAAATATTAAGTGAATCTCACATTTTTCTTCAGTGTGGTTATCAATGTATTGTGTGTTAAGTTCCACAGCTCATCTCTTTGCTGTCTCCCTGTGTCTGGTCTTTTGCATCTGTTATATAACATTCTAAAGGTATCCTCTCTCCAACACATAAAGCCATGATAAGCACCACATAAATGCCTACATTTCACAACAGTGACATAACTTGTCTTTATACTCCACATATGGATATCAGAAAACACGATGCACATAAATGACTACAATGTTTCCATAGAAACTAATGTACTTCAGGCAGAAAAATGGAATGAGGTTTATAAAATTTGTTTTAAAAAAGCAAAAGGTTGAAAAAAAGAGAAATTTTTGTCAAAATACTCAAAAGATGTTCAATCCAGCCCTTTGTAAAGTATCTTTTAAAAATCATAATTAGTTGATGATAGTGTGACACTATCCTGGACAACTAGACTGCTAGCTTACATATTTTGCTCTGTATCTCTACCTCCAATAATGTAATCAGGACAGTGTTTTTCTTCCTGGCATCTTTACAGATAGTACTGAGCACAGTGCAGAGGTGCCTGTGTGGCCCATGTGTCCTTTGAGGGCCTCACATAGCTCCTTTCAGGGGGCTAAACCTCACACTTCAGTTTATGGGTGGTTTGTTGCTGAAGGTAAAAGCAGAACCAGTTGAGGAGGAGGCACAGCTACAGCCCTTCCCTTCATGAATTTTACAGGAAAAAATGGGAGAGGCAAAGCAGGCACCACCTCTCCCCTCTCCCTGAGCAATTTCTGTGGTTGGAGCTGCAATGACTGGACCGAACAGGGACATTTTCTGATTAAGCTCTGCCGACCCTGGAGCTGGGATGCACCACCCCTGTGGCCACATAGTTTCTGGGACTCACAGTATATCCCATCCATTCCTGTGCTTGCCGGCCACTGTTTTAGCACGGGGCTTTGATGCTCACCCTGGGTCAGAAATATTTCACAGTGACAGCAGAGCGGCTTCCCACTTTTCAGCACCAGCCTGCCTGCTCCTTGGCAACTACATGCTGACTGTCTCTGCTCCCACTCCAGCTGAATCAGCACTGCTGATGAGGCTGGTGCTGCCTCCTCTGAATCTGTAAGACCTGCAAAAATGTACAGGCAAGTCTGAAAGGGTTACTGTGGCAGAACAGGAGAAAGATTGAGAGGCATTTTTTGGTATTTATTTTCTTGGAGGGATAGGGAATGGTTTTGTTTTGCCTGGCATGTCATCAAAATAGGTTTCCTAGCTCTGCCTCAAGTCTGATACAGACAGAAGACAGATGTTGCTATACATTTTTCAGTAATTTTCCTATCCAAGTACCTTGGTCTTCCCTCTATGACTCCTGCATAATTCAGGTTGCTTACAGTGGTTTGATGTTTCTCTTTGAATTTCTTCTTGTTTGTTTGCCCTCCCCTTTGCCAGTGACTAAAAACATAATATTTTACCACCAGTCTGGGGACCGCTACACCCACACATCAGCAGCACATTCCCAGGGCTCCTCTGCAGTCCCAGCCCTGGCAAGGAAGCTCTAACCCCTCTGGGTCTTCAGTGAGGCATGCTGGACTCTTCACGCAGCAGCTTTCATAACAAAAATGAAGGAAAGATCTCACAGTGCTGTTATCAGTAAGGTTGTTTTTTTTCTAGTCTATCACCCATTAAGGGTGGGGTTTTTGCATTTAGTAAGTGATGTCACTGCTTGGAAGTGGTGTACCTGAGTCCCTGAGCTGTTTTGGGAAAGGAAAAGTAACTAACTACCTATTTGTAAGGTGACTGGGTATCTCAGAGGATGGGGTAGTGGACAGTAGAAACTTACATGAATTAGTCATCTCTTTAACTCAGGTTCAGCACAAGCAAAAATTTTTTACCTGTCAGCGGGCAAGTGCAGCTCAGTTTCTAGCCCAGCTACAGAAATCACAGCTGTCACCCTTTCTTGGTGAGGTCAGCAGTTAAGTAAAAGCAGAGCAGGAAATGCTTGTCAAAATCTATTTAGCAGTGGAAGCCAGAAAAGGCTCAAAGAGTGTGTAAGATACAATAGCAGGTTAACATATATAGCTCAAACTGACAAAATAGATGTTTGTGCTTGGATTCTTCTGCTCACTGGGATCCATTTTGAACATCTTGGTAAGTCTGGATTCTCAAAAATTGAAAGTCAACAACCCTTAAGAAACTGGGCTCTTTCCAGACATTCAAATAGAGCATCTTTAATCTCCAGATAATTCTGAAAACTTTTGTATCTCCTCCTTGAAAAGCACTACAGATAGCAATTCTATGTAACCTGCCTGCATTGGTCCCTGAAACACTATTAAGCTTGCACTCAAAATGTTCTTGTCTCCTTTGTGAGCTGCTTTTGGCAGGGGGTCTCTTGCCATACATACGCAAGAAGGCTTCAGAATATACTGGGTGCTGGTACGATCTACACTAAAAGCTATCCTAACAGTCACTGTTGCAAAATCCCCATATGCAAATAAACATAAGCACATATAAAAAAACAAACAGAGGAGAAGTAGCAGGATTAACAGCTAGGGCAGAACAGAGATTCTCTAGGAAGAGTATCTGCGCCCAATGAAGTTGCACATCTCAGATCTCTGTCATCAAAGCTGACAAGATAATATGCTTGCACTATATTTAATTAAATCTCACAGTTGCTGATAAACACATAAAAATACACAAAGGTATGTTTCAGTAGCAAAGCTTAAAATTTTATTAGACAGTACTATTAGTGCAGCAGGAGAGGAGCTTATATTATCCATAGATAGCAGCTGACTGTGAAACTGGCAGACCGGGCACTGCCAGTTGGCAAACAGACTAATTCTACCATTTTTCTTACAGCGAATAGTTAGAAGTCCTCAACAATATTCTGTTGTACTGCAGAGGCTGGAGACCTGAGCTTTAGGGCTGAAAAGTTTCAGGCATTTTTCTGCCATTTTTGAGGAAGATTTTGATGGCTATGTTCATGCTGAGTAGCAGCAGAAAGCTGCATACAGTCTCAGCAAGGATAATACGCCAACTCAGGCAGTAAGGTATCTCATCCCAGCCTCTTCTTGTGACAAGACAGTGGACGGTGTTGTCCACAGAGGGTAATGAACCTACTTTCACAAACAACAGTAGATGTCTGTTGGTGATTCACACTATAAAAACCTGCTTTTCTGTTGCTGAGGTCTCAATCCTAGTTCCTTGTTTGTCTGCAGTCATAATTATGTCTCTCCACTGCAGTCTATAGACTTGTTAGCATCTGTCTCCACCCTTCACTTGTGAGGAACTCCTTTTCTGTGACTTCACCATAAGCATCCATTTTTCTCCGGTCTTTTGGCTGTCTTACTTGTGCCCATCTGCTAACATGGCAAGATGCTGCTTCCAGATTGGACCCTTGCTCCAACAGAGGTCCTGGGAGAAGTTAGGGTTATGCAAGTAGCCTGTTTAACACTGTCTCACAAGTGAAAAGGTCTTCCCCTGTGCCAGCTCCAAGGAATTTACAACCTGTCTCTCTTTACACTCTGTTCATATTGCAAAACCATTGTATTGTTCCCCCAATGGCCAGGGTTGCCTGGGCCACATGGCCCTCTTTGTTGCTCAGCTGGAAAAAAATCCGAGATAATTCCTATAAACAACCTGGAGATCCCAAATCCAAGGATTAATGATGCAGGAGTTCAGGTGTTTCCTGTGGCCAGTATGTACGAAGTCCTTGCTTCATATTCCTGGATCTGCTGAAACGTCAGAAAAATGGCTTTAGAGTGATTGTTTCTTGTTGTTTTGAAAACTTTGTGTCTGAGTTAATACAGCATTAATTTGTCTTATCTTCCAAGGTAACAGCTTGAAAGATACTTACACTTTGCAGATTCTTCCAGGAAGGTGACTTTTCCTGCATAAAAAGTAGACAGTTCATAACAAGAAGAATACATTTATTAGCAGAAAAGAAGGTGTGGGAAACCGACATTGTTACCGAAAGGTAACAATGAATGAGGTCAAAAGACCTTCTGGTGACTAATATCTTGTTACTCACTGGCCCATAAAAATCACTTGAGCTGGATGAGAGTTTGCATTCCTTCTCTGTAAATATCATGCTGGGAATGGCTGGTAATACTTTGGGACCAAACTAAACAGCAGAACCAGAAGTGTCTGTTTACTCAAAGAAAGCAAACATCTTAAGTTGCACAACCTGCCTTAAAACAAGCAATGTGTTACTGTGCTTACTCTCATGAAACTAAAGAAAAATACTCACATGTGTAGTTCATTAAAATGACTCTTCAAAGTACAAGACATAGGCTAAAAAAGAATGCTGCTCCACAGAAATATAAAAAAATAGTGTTTTCAGTAGAATGTACAAGATCTAGAAAATGCTTTTTTTTCACCAAAAAGACAAAAATTCGATAGAAGAAAAGCTGCAACTCTTCTTACTTGTCTAAAGGCCAACTGTCTTTGCTAAAACTTATTGACATAGATTGCCATAAATGGAACTGATTGCTACCAGAACAGCTAACTGGAATGCTTAATGATGACCTCTTTATTTTTTTACTATGACCAAAGAGGCACTAGGGTGTGTGAGGCTATCTTCATGTACACTTCATGTACGTGAAGGAAGTAGAGAAATATTCCATATAGGAAAGAAACTGGAGTGTTGCGGCTTCTGTTTCTTTATTAGAGCTCCCGTGCTGCATTGAAATCCTCTCCCATTTCTGCATAGAAATTCCCTCCCACTTCTCAGTTCAGAATATGATGAACTACTTCAAATCCCTCCCCAGGTGGGAAGCGCTTCCCTATGCCATGCAGGAGCCTCTGAAGTTTATCAATAAGATACAGAGTGCCACAGATGAACCAATGCTTAACGTTTATTTCTTGTGAACAGACCTAGGCTAACACTGCTGTGCTACTTCTGGAGCTTGTTCAGCTGGGAGTAGCTATGCTTTGTCTCAACAATGCTATCTGTGTTGTCCACTACAGAGTACAACTACGCCTTGAGAGAGACCCCGCCTGGAATACTGCATCTAGCTCTGGAGTTGTCAGTGCAGGGAAGACCCATTGGAGCAGATCCAGAGCAGGGCCACAGAAATGATCAGAGAGATGGAACAACTCTCCTGTAAAGAATGGATGAAAGAGTTGGAGTTGTTTAGCCTGGAGGAGAGAAGGCTTTAGGCAGACCTTACTGTGGCATTTCAGTACTTAAAGGGGGACTACAAGAAGGACAGGGAAAATCTTTTTAGCAGGGCCTGTTGTGACAGGACAAGGGGTAATGGTTTTATACTAAAAGAGGGTAGATTTAGAATAGATAGAAGGAATAATTTTTTTACAGTGAGGGTAGCGAAACACTTGCAGAGGTTGCCCAGAGAGGTGGTAGATGCTCAATCCCTAGAAACATTCAAGGTCAGGTTGGATGAACTCCAAGCAACCTGATGTGGTTGAAGATGTCCCTTATCACTGCAGGGGGGTTGGACTAAATGACCTTTAAAGTTTCCTTCCAATTGAAAACATTCTATGACTCTGTGAAATATATAAATCTCAAGGAAAAATCACTGTTGTCTCTGCTATGTCAAATTTTCATCACTGCTGACTCTCAGAGTGGCCACATTCAGAAATGCTTGATGAGAGGAAAGAGAAGTCACTACCCTGGCTAAGGAAGGGGGAAGTGGCAGAGAAATGGAGCTGGGAAGAGAGGACATAGGCACAGATGAGGGTTAATGGGAAGAGGGGAACATGTTGGTGTAGATGTTTAAGTGAGTTCCTGGGAATGCCTGGAATCTTTATTGCCAGTAAATAAATCCCACCAGAGCTGACAGCTTCAGAGAATCTCAGAAAGTTGGTCTAAGTTATGAAATGAAGCATGACAGAGTTCTCCAAATTGTCATCTCTATGCTGCTGCCTTATCATCAGTTCTGACACAAATATCATTGAGGAAAGATTTATGGTGCACGCTCATTTTAGTTCTTTGGATAACTGGATGCTAAATACACGCAGAGCTCATCTTCCGGATATTTGAAGCCCTTCCAAATTAGGTAGTAATTCCTTTGGAACTAAAGGTTTCAGGAGCCTGCCCAAACATGCATCCCTTCCCCCTTGATGGTGGCCACCAAATACTTTAGCCTTGGTACACCTTTGAACTGTTCTGGGCAAACTACAGGTGTCTATTTAATTTCCTTGGGGTAGTTTATTAGCTCATTTTACATTCAGGCTTAACATGAAGATCAAAGTTGGATCCACATCATAAAAATTATTAGCATCTGTTATAGACAGCCAGTTAGTTCAGTCACAACCTGTCCAGCCCAGATTTCAAACAGCCACAAAATCATCAGCAGAACTTACCTTGCCCTCACTGTCCAGATCAGCATTATATTGGACTGGATGGAGCTTTGTACTATGCTGAGCTTTCTGTCACTCAGGGATCCAAATTCCTGCCCCCAGGAAGCAAGAGCCCATCCACATCAAGGGGTGCTCCCCTGCATGGGGGAAAATAGGACCATGGCAAACTATTAAATGCGTAGACTGAAGCAAACCTTGCGATTAAAAGAAGAGGGAAGAAGAGAGCAAAAGGAAATGGGAAAAGATAATAGATGAGACCTTGTAGCAAACTTAAATGAGAGAATATAGTGTTATCTTGGGGAACAAGCAAGGAGAATGGCAGAGCAAGCCAGTACAGATGAGGAGGCTGATCTGAGTGGAAATAGAGAGAAGCACTACTGGTAAGCATCTGAAAAGGTCGGCAGAAAGGCTTGACTTCAGTATGCCTTTGAGAGTTTGGTCCAAAGAGGTGCTGTGCTCTGGAGCCAGCCTTTAATGGCATCCTTCCCTGTACACTCCCCCTTGCCAAGTGAGGGGGGCAATAAACTGCAAAGCCCTTTATACTGACTCAGCTTTGTTTGACCAGCAAAAGAGATCTGGAGCTCAGCATTCCCTTTTGTCCTGCAGTGCTTGTGTAGGCTCACTCGCTCCAAGGGGAGCATTTTAGAAATTCAGCAGATAACGGCATTATATAATCACCGGATCAGCTCTGAGACAAGCAAGGTTCCTAGGCCTAAGAGGATGCTATTGCAAGCAGATGTCTTAACTAAATCACAGCTTCTTGGATCAGGTGGTCATGTTGTCTCCATGGGAAAGCCATTACTGCTTTGACAAAATGTGGATTCAGAGAGGAGAAAGAAAATAATCACCCTCCTCTCATTATCTGTGATATTTCTTTCATCTTTTTCCCCATTTGCTTATTGAATCGTTTCAAATGCGCCCTTGTTTCTTTGCCCCTGGCCTTTCCTTTTCTGTGTCTAAATCATCATTCAGGCATTTAAAAGATTTCCCTCCTCCTCTCTTATTTTATCATCAATTAGATTTTTTTTCTCTGAGAAATCTGAGGCCGAGAGACCCAGCAGGAGTCAGTTGGCACAGCTTTATTGGTGGCACTGGAGCTCTGCTGATTTCTTCCAGACAAGGATCTGGCTCGAAGGTTTTAGAAGTGCCTGCCTTGCTGATGCTGCCACTTTACTGGAGTCTTGCTGTGGAAATTGGTATCTTCAGAGGCTTCTTCAGATGCTAGTTCATACAGGAGGTACTGACAACCCAAAGAGACAAGGCAAGGGGTTTTTTAACAACACAAGGTGACAAAGCTGTAGGTGTCTGCATGCAAGTTTCTGGTCAAGTAGAAGGAGGAGAGCAAATTGCCTAGATCTCACCCTGCTGAGTTTTAATCTGCTTCAAACTGCTCTCTGATGCCTGCGAAGGGTTTGATTTCTGACTTGAGCTGCAAACTGGAGTTCAATTGCACCACAGTGAGTAAAAACCCTTGTGCAGTGAGTAAAAACCCTTGACCCACATATTAATCACCTGGATCAACACATGAAGTCATTGTCAGAGGCAAGTGAATAATCTACAAGGAGCAATGTAAATATATGGAATAAATTCTGTCTACTCTACTGTTTGCTTGTTGTCCTCCAGTATGTCCTCATAGACCTCTAGGAGATGGGAGATTTCTCAAATGTATTCATGTTGAAGATTTCTTTCCTTGGAGATCAGCTAGAGAAATATATTTGGAAATATGCACAATTTGTTATTCATAAGTCACGCTCTGTTGCTTAGTCATATCCCTGCTTCTCTGTTCCCGACTGGAAGCATTATGTAACATCTGTGTTCTACATAAGGGTGGCAGCAGGACAGGCTTCATATATACATGTACATATACATCTTACATATATACATATGTATGCATGTGTATTCTCCAATATTTACAGAAATAAATCAGTCTTAATCACCTAGTTTCTGCTTCCAACAGTACATTTCTCAAATCTGTGGGTAGACTATTGTAAACCAAAAGCTCTGGAGATGTGAGCCGGAACACAGTAGAGCAAAAGAAAATCCCTCACCTCAGTAGTCCAAACCACTCTGACACTATTCTTATTCTGCTGGCAGAGTAAATAAAGCAAATGCATCTGCAGAGTCCAGTGCTGAGAATCAGCATGTGGTGCAAGAAACAACTAACTCCTGCCTTGCAACCATCTTGTGGCCTCCTATCCACTCCACAGCTCCAGGCAGGACAACTTGAAAGCTTCTGTAACCCATCTTGTCAGGTTAGAGTCAAATGAGACTGAAAGTATATCTAGAAGTCACTGTGGTTTTAAGAGAGCCATGGCAGCTACCTGGACAGAAAAAATAGAGAGAGCCAGAAAGTGTAGAGCATCTAAGAATAAAGCTCACAGGCCAAATTATTGAATGATTGCCCTTTTAAAATAAAATAAATATTACCTCCCACATGTCCTTATATGCTAGCCGTGTCCAGGTCATGTTGCTTAGCCAGATAATTAAGTCAAAGCATGGTTCATTAAGAAGGCAGAATTGATGCCTTTTTTTGTGGCTGAGTGCATACACCCAGGTGAAAACACCACAATTTCCCATGCACAAGGTGAAAAATAAATACACACGAGAAAATAAACTAAGAATAGAAGTAAATAAGCTGGAAAACAGGGCCTCTGCCTTGCAAGTCAGATCCAATGGCATTTACTACGCCTGTTCATATACAGGCAGTAACACAGTGCCCCCTACATCTCAGCACAGATTTATTTCAGAATTACCTGTGCCCAAGATACACCAAAGGAACACCATCCTTTGCCAGAACACCTGGTTTTCCCCCAGAGGCTTCACATCCAAAAGCTGAGATCTGACAGGTTTTTCATGGTGTGATTGCAGACATGGAAATTGGAAGCAGCCAGTTTCATTTCACTCATGAGCTTAAGAAATGTAAATCTGGGGCTCTGAAATATTCTAATTATTTCTCCCCCGATGGATCTTTGTGGCTTGAATAACACAAAAATTGCATGACATTTCACCCCCAGAAAATACATAATTCATATCAGCAATCCAGCATCTGTATAAGCTCTGTTCAACTTCAGGGAGAATGTTCATTTCAGAATAAGGGAATTCCTTATTTCTTTGTAGGGTTAACAATGAAAATTTCCAGGTTATTCAACCACAAGGAAGCAAGGACTGTGTTTGTGGCATGTGCTGCATGCTGTAGGAAATACGTTCTGGTTGAACAATGTCATGTTGGCATCTCAGACTGACTGTGGGGAGGCCTTCATTATTACCAAAACCAATACAGTGACACTGAGGTGGGTGACTGCAGCAGGGAGGCAGCTCACTGGGTGCCTGCTGGGTGGGTGACTTGGGCAGCAGTAGGAATGGAGAGCAGCAATGGCATTTACCTTGGTTAGTGGAAAATAAAAGAACATTCCCAATTGCCATATTTTGATCAGTGCAAATGAAGAGATCAGCTCCCAGGTTAGAAGCAGAGGTAAGTGTGGGGCCTGTAACAGAGACTGCATTTTTTTGCAGACAAAAATCTGGAGTTTTCCATAAATGCACAAAAGGAAGCTTGAAATTAGGCATCATGTTCTAATAATGATTATGAGGTATGCATAAGATGGAGATGTGATAAACACGTATTTGTTCGTATCATTTCTGTGCAGCATCCTCACTTTAACTTTGTATTTATTGTATTCCTTTGAAATGTAGCTGCTTTGTAAGTATAATTAAGAGAGAGTGCCCTGCACTTTGCAAACGTGGGGATGCTGCCATGGCAACAGCAGGGGAACGCAGAGAAGCAGCTCTCTCTGATTAATGTAATTACATAGCAAGCATATATAATACCTTTAAATACAGTTTACTTTTTCATGAAGAAGGCATAAAAAGGATATTATAAGTTCTATATATGTTAACATTCCAGAAATGCGGTTTGCATGTGTTGCAAGATCATAATTTCTAGCAGATTATGCACATCATGAGGGACCAACCAGTGCATGGCAATTAGGTTGGTGGTGAGGGATTAGGAGTTTTGACTTCTCTCGAGATCAAAATGAGGTTGCTGCACACATTTTTGTTTCTCTTTCTGTTACATTTCAGGTTTATATTTCAAAGTAAGGTTTTGTAAATGCAGTTGATTTTACCGCTTTAGGGTTAGAAACTCCAAATCCTTATATATGTGACCAACTTTAGTGAAATTTGGAGTCCTATTCAAGTAAAAGGACAATTTACAGGTAAGTGAAATTCCCCATATGCCTAAGAACTGGTTGTGTCAGTCAGGAAAATTGGTGTGCAGTGGAAGCTCCACTAAGTAACTAATTGCCACAAGCATTAATCCCGGTTCTGCATTCCTCAAACATTAACCCTCAACACTCTTTTCTTGCCAGGGAAGCATTTTCAGCATGGAGAGAACAAAGGCTTGAAACCCGAGAGCCCAGGGATGTTATTCAGTAAGGCAGGGTGGTGACCAGCTGTCTCAGTCACTGTGTTTGAATGGCTAGTTTGGTACCATTTCAGCCAGCTCAGTCAGAAGTCTTCAATAAAGAAATGGAAAGGAATGTTACTGGAAGGAAAAGCATAAATTTTCCTTCCAGGGTATTCCTTGGACCTGAAAATGTATGTGACATGGTGGAGATTGTAGGAAGCTATGTAATATATAGCTAATACTGGTGGAAAAATGAAAGGAAGCTTTGGGACCAAGGTTCCTTTCATGAGGCCAAGAGGCTGGAAAGCTTGGCACAGCTCTTGCCAGGTATCAGTCTGTCTCACAAGAGATGCAAGCTCCCTCTTGGATCCTGAGATCATCAGGATAACACCGCTGCCACTGTGAAACTCTGCACGTGTTACAGTATGGATTTCTTGAAACTGAACAGCAGCTCACAAATCATAGGTAGTATTTTCACAGATAAAAACAAAGGACATCCATCTAGAAATTGAAATCTTGGGCTCCAGTGAACAATCTTCTGTGGACTGAGAAAATTATATCAGTGAGGTGCAGTTGCTCAGAAATGGTCTTCCCCAATATATTGTGTGATGTTTTACAAAAGGCCTGCACATTTGCAATAACATAGTTTCCTCTGTTAGCACCAAGATATTGAAAATCACTACTTTGTGGTAAACACGTGCTATTGCTTTGAGTATTCTTATTTAAAAGTCTGTCAATGCAAATTATGGGTACTACATTCTTAGACCACTTTTCCTTAAACCTAAGAGCAAGATTATTTGCGGGAATGAATTAAAGGAAATCAGTGGAGCTATGATGACCTCCGCTAGTTGAAGATTTTATCTTGGACGTTCTCTGATAATTGAGGTGCCAGGCCTTGAGTCTAGCTAATCTGTACTGGGATCAAAGGGAGGCACAAAGCACTTTGGGACATGCTCTCTAGCTAGTGCCCACACATTTTTCTATGTCAGAGGTCTCAAGAAGTGAGCATGGGAATTCATATTACAAGTCAGCTCTGGGGTGGATTACAAACATCCCATCCCCACACCCCTCACAGCACCCTGGCTGACTATTCTTTGACTATATGTATTTACATGGGCTGTTGACAATTGTGTAAGCCTTTCAAACACCATTGTTTAATTAGGTGAGCCTGGCACTATTTTGGATTGTGGAGATTGATTAGAGTTCACTGATTTTGCCAAGATGAAGAATTTGTGGAAAAACTAGGTTTTGACAACGTATTTTGCTGGAAGAATGTGGGTTATTTTTTAATATATTGAAGATCTTCAGCATTCGAATTTGAAAAAATATTTCATGTTTTCATTTAAAATTGTGACAAAATTATGTTACACTATTTTTTTTCACTTTGTCTCACACTGGAGAAAGAGAGAATAAAAGTGAATTAAAAGGAAAAAAGTCCACTTCCAGTCCAGTTATTTCACTGAGACAAAAACCAGAAAATCACGTATCAAAAATTATTCCGAGGATGTGATCAATTTTGAAAGCAATGGAAGCTTTTTAATTAAAACTTGTGTAACAAGCTTGCCTCTTATTAATGCTGCTGTTTACCTGCACATTTTCCATTTGTTCATGATAATCTGTCCTAAATGGACAGTTCATTGTAGCCTCCCATTAAGAACTCTTCTGGATGAACAGATCTGCCAACAAAAGCCAAGAAATAGTCAGGAAGCGACTTCTGTGAAAGCTCAGCAGTGTTAGTTGTCTAGTACTAGACCATCTAACGTCTGGGAACAGAAGGACTTTCCTAAAAATTGAAGAGAAAGCTGACTTGTGAGCTTGCGTCTCTCATAATGACTCAGAGCCAGACTACTGACTAAGAAAATTTCATTGTTCATTCCACAGAATATTGTTAAATTACAAATTAGCAAAAGTGCTAGTCTGTACTCTCAGGCTGACATATGAATATGCATTATTCATTGCATTCTCATTATTTCCTTTTCCTTCAAAAACCAGGAAATGAAAGACTAAAGAATTCAGTGTGAGGTGAGCTGAAACTATTGATGCAATCAATTTTAGCCATATGTTCATTTTTACGTATTTAACCCCCACTTTTTCCCTTTTTATTCTCCCTTTTTCTATTATATCTTATCATCTATTCCATCTATGTTTATAGCCCCCAAAAGCTAACATTCATTCTCTGGAGCACAGACTGGTTTTTGCTTGCTTTTTTGTTAGTGAAATGTTTAGACCAACAGAAGGCTAAACTCTTACTGCAGCCTCCAGGTATTACAGTAATGTAATTATTAATACTTGAATCCCTTTTAACAAGAATTACCATCACCCTGTTATCTTGGTTTGAGTTAGAATAGAACTAATTCTGTTCAGTGATTTTACTTTTCAGCTCAGTCCCTTCTAACTGACTGCACTT
>JAVSBS010028645.1:36630-51923 GCA_033124195.1 Coracias cyanogaster
TCTTTCTATTCTCCTTTTGGGAAGGGAGACAGGTTAACAGAAAGCATCTGTCATTTGTCTAGTTGCCAAACCAGCCCTAACCCTTGACATCTATAAATCAGATTTTAATGCTTATAGAAAGTATTATGCATTTTCTTTTTTTTAAAAGGAGTTTCAATAAAGGGTTTCTTTACATGGTTTATATTGCAGTCTTCTGATTTTTAACCTTTGCATACACATGAGTAATAATCTATTGGATTTTTCCCCTATTTGCTCCTCCTGGTATATCAGTTTTTCAGTTATTAATCCACTGTATCACTGGAACTTTCTGAAATTCTTAGTAATTGAATAGTTGAAGAAGTATAAGACAAGTATAAGACATTAGGTTTTGATAAAGAGATACTCTCACACCTTCTCAAAGCCCCAAAGGAATTAATGATTGAATGTACACCAAATACCTACCATTTACCTGGGGATACAGACCAAGTAATTTGGATCAGGGCTAAATAAAAGCATTTATGTTGCTTTAAAGGCTGTACACAGCATTATAATTTTTCATGACACACTATTGGAAAGTGTTAGAGCTGCAAATGTCAAGGCAATGAAAATTAGAAGAAAGTCATGTTTTTTCCACTTGTATATCCTCTTTAATCAGGTTTGTTTGCATACTGAATTAAAAGTTGAGCTCAAAACTATGCAGTACAGTTATCAACTCTCTCTCTGAGGGCTGCTTTTACAACTCATTATGTAGCATCTCTGAAAACGAAGAGTTCAACTCATGATAAACTTCTTAGTGTTTAAATTTAAATACCCTACACAATAAAATGACCAAAATAGACCGCATGCATTGATGACTAGCCCCCATACATTTGAAATGGTTAAAGAAAGCAGCCTCTGACTTGCAAACAGGTTTCCTCTACTAGCTGAAGGAAGCAGGGGTAGGTCATGTTTAAATTGCTTCGTTTCAATGCCCCAGTGCCCTACTCAACACACCATCCCACCTGGGCCACCTCACTCCAGGGGGACACCAGTGCGTGAGGGGCAGGCTGGGAAGGAACAAACACCTTTCAGTTTGGTATGTGTTCAGGATACAATCAGCACACGCATTGAAGCCCACAAGTATAAAAAGAAGCTGCGAGAATTTTTACCACAGAATGAGATCTTGCCCATATGATTGGCTTGGCTGAAAAGCAACATCTTGCAGGTTATTTATGCTTTCTAAGCACCAGTGAAAGTCTGAGGCTGCTTTATTGAAACTAAGAGCAGCCTCACCCCTGACTTCAGGGGGAAGAGCTGGACTTCTGACTTCTACCCTCTTTTCTTATTACTATTTTGAATGTATCCACCCACCAGATCTCTAAAATATCAAGGATGTGATGAACACATAAAATGTCTTCATGGTCCAGTCTGCTAGATCAGTGGATTTCATTACACAAATAAGTTAAGAAACTTCAATTTCTCTCATGTATCAATGAAGACTAATTTTGTCTTTGTGACTTTCCAATGCAAAGGAGCACATGCTCATCTTCTAAGGTTTCCTCAATAGCCCTTCATCATCTATTTTCTGAGTGTTCATGCACTAGAAATTAGCACTAGAAATTATATCACCTGTACTTTGTTGGCACAGACTTACTAGAAAAAAGCACAGTAGTTCAGGCTATAAGGGAAGGCTTCCAGCATGCTTCACTGGGCAGAATAAACACCAGCCCTTCTTGAAACCCTTCTGTATCCTGTATTCAACATCCTCAGCATAGTCTTCATCAGAAAATAGCAATCATGTGGAGGATAAGTTTTTTCCATGAAGCAAATGAACTGTTGATTAAAGCAGTTAACATTGACAAGTATGCTGTTGCTAGAACTGCCTGATTTGTTAATCTGAAATAAATGACCTCATGAGCATGTCACTGAAGAGATGTGTTCATGTGAAGACTTAGATTTGCATGAATTTATATGTGGAATTGATTAGCCAAAGTACTCAGATTTAGGATACGTGTTTGCATCTATTCACCTGAAATATTTATTTTCTCTTCTAATTAAGGGAAGAAAATCCTTTAATCAGTAGTTTTATAAACAATAAGAAGTCTTTCCTTTTTCATATACTTCACATTCATTATTTGGAATTTCAGGTCAGTGGCACAGAAGGAGCTGAGGAACGCTGGGTCCCGGGAGTACATTTTTCTTATGATTTGTGTCAGCTTGCCCTTGGCCCAGCCCTGCTGCCTGACAGTGCCCTGTAGTAGTTAAGGATAGGAAATTAGGGTAACGTTAAATTGGAGAATGCCGTGTCATATGGAGCCACCTGAGCTAACACCCTGGGAATATCTAGAATTCAGACTGACACCCTTAAACTAGGCAGAAAAGCATATTCTGTGGACACAGGCTGGAAGCATAGGTAGATATAAGCATGTTTAAGAGATATCCAAGTATCTACTAAGAAGAAAATCTGCCGTGATATGTCTATTCCCTTTGAATCATCAAAGAAAGGCCAAGGAACTATTAAATTGGAAAACCCTATTTGTATTGTCACTTTGAAGTAGTAGAGTGTTTTGGAAGTACTGCCCAGTAAAATGTAATGGATGGCTGTCTAAAGCAAAGATAGGTTTGCATGATGGGCACTAACTGATGTTGGTGTTCAGGGTACTGTCTCTCTGAGCTCCACCCTCTGTGCTAGGCTTCACTTCTTCAAACTACAAAAGCTTTGTTGCACCAGGTCAGTTATGGTAAAGATTTACATCTGGTCGGAGCTCTGTACAATGGTGGGCGTTCTTAAATTTTTCTCTAAATGGTCCCTTTTGTTTGGAATGCCAGAGATAGATGTTGGAGTGAATTTGTCTAACTTCCTGTCAAGTCAGTGTTTATTCACAGAAATATCTTTTGTTGGTGTGTCACAGAAAGTTACATAGCACAGTTCACCATGGAGATTTAGCTAATCTGTTTTAGCATGAAACAATTGCTGGATTTGCAGTCAATGGATCTTCTTGTTAGACAGTGGGTTCCAAGACCTTGCTCTACTTTTGGGGGGCTTAGACTCTTAACACGATAAGGAGTTTGTCTCCTCCTGTATCCCGCCTACCACATACCATGGAAAAAATGGAAGTGGCTTAATCTCTATTTTTCAGAAACATCCAAAGCTAAAATTTGCTTAGGAAATGGACTGAAGGGATGATGTTGATGACAGTTTCCAAAACTTAACTCTGATTTCAGTAAATACATGCTAAAGAAGTCAGCCTATTTCCTCTACTCAAAAAATTCCAGCAGGAAAATCAATAAAAGAATCTTCCGGTTCCCTCACTAGATGTCAGATTAGGGCATAGTAGCAACAGCATGAAGAAAGGGGATTCCCTGTTTTGTTTTGATTTGACACTTATTTATTAGTTTCATTGAGCATCTGATGTGAGACAGATGAAAGAAGGTAGCTGCACACCAAGTAACATTGAGTAACACATTTATGCATGTGAACTAAGCTTTGACCCTTTGTTCTGACAGTCAGCATTCAGCAAAACCCCCAGTGTGTATTTAAGTGAAAATATAAAATAGGCGGTCTTGTAACAAAGACTTTGATGTTGGGATCTTTGACAGTAGGTGACAACTGGAGATACATTCATACAGATTTCCGCAATTAGAACTGATACTCCACTTGCCTTAACTTAATGAGAAGTTATTAATCGCTTTTGTATAAAGACCTTAATTAGGTTCTTCTGTGTGGATGTGTAACAAAGCTGCAGCCTGGCACACAAGAACCTTTTAACGCATTATTGAACTGCCTTTCTTCAGGGAAGAGAGTGTTACAGCTTATTGGACTGCTTAAACTGAAAGCAGGTTTATCTTATGAATTATTTGTTTCACAGCGGCAATTAAAGGATTACATGGCTATCTGAGTCTCACTTGTGCCAGGAACTGGACAGAGACTTAAAGGAAGGTTGTTCATGTCTTGAAGAGCTGTTACATTAAATTCAGAGGGCAGGGCACAGTTAGTGTGGAAAGAGGGAGGAATAGCATCCCAGCCACATGACATATTTCCATCTCCCTAGAAGGTGCTCAGCAGTAGAGTCAGAGATACACTGAACTATTCCTGGCCCTTGGTCTGGAGCTCTGTGCACCAAGATAAACCTTTCACACAAAATGCCGTAATGATGCTACCTACCTGCTAATGGAAGGACTGGAGAAACCCCTGGGATGGTACTCAAAGGCAGCTGCAGCTCAGTGCAAGTCTAAGTCTGTCCTTATTAATATGCGTATAGACTTCATTATAAATCAGGGATCTGGCAAAACTTTCTATGTTTCTTATAGCTTTAAGTTCTTTAATAGTTACCACAGCAACAAATTTAAATTCAACAACATGGAGTGAGGTTTGGTCTTTTTAAAGTCAGTGGGAATTATGCCACTGTTTACCATGGGCCTCAGATTTAATCTTTCCAGATTTTGCAAAGTAGGAGAAGGATGTTCTGCTGCCTTAGCTACACGAGAAAGTTGTGTTTGTACAATCACTGGCCAGTGAAAAGAGCTGAGTGCTCATGTGTTTGGTTTAATCAAAACTGCTTTGAAGAAACTCCGCCTTTTATTAAAAACTGTAATTCCTTTTTGTGAACATGCAGCCACTATTCATGTAGTCAATCACCTTTTGGTCAGTTTTCTTTAGAAGTTGAAGCTAATAATTGGTGAATATGAAAAATCCGTCCGGTCACGCCTTAGATTCCATGTGAGCACAGAAGTAGGCTTAACAATCATTAAACATTTTACGTTTAACTTTTTTATCTGAATGTGCCTCATACTCTTAATTATTTTTTTTCATCTGTTTATGATCCTCTCTTCATATTTCTGACTTTACATTTGTAGCTACTTTGGTCATTTAGCCTGTCAAACTTTGTTCTCCTGTTTTTGCCAGGCCCAGTCCCAGCATAGTGGCATGTATGACCATTTTTGTGTGAATCTCAATTCTAGGTAGTCTCATGGGGCTCTGTATCAGTGCAAATGTTCCAGGGATAGATGGAAAAGCTGGGCCTTCAAATTTTGGGTTGATCTGTTTTGATTGAATTTGCTTCTAGTTAAGGTCATATGATGTGATCTACTTCAAGGGGCACTGCATTGGGTGTCCTTTGAAAGAATTGTTTTACTAACAGGAGAGTCTATGTTTAACCATCTGTATTTCTCTCCAGACAAAAATTTTTAATGAAGTCATTTATCTTTTTTATCTTGGTAATAGCCAAAATACATTTTGTCTTTTTACTTTTCTGGTTGCCTTCTAAATTATGTGGGAGGAGAGGGAGAACTTCTCTCTCTACCTTCTTGAAATGTCAAGAGGGCTTTTAAGAAGCAGGCAAAGAAAAAAAACAAAAGAAAACCTGGAATCAGTAATGGAGAAACATCTGATTGTTCAACTAACAGAAGGAAATTAAGATCAATTGAAAAAAAAATGCGGGTAGCCATTTTTATATTAACATAATCATGACTGTCAAATGTGCACTCCTGAAAACTAAAAAATCTTCTTATACCAAAGGTTGATAAAATAAAAATAAAATTGTCCTTACACCTAAACATTTCTTTCATTCTTCTTAATTTGTTGCTATTGCCTTTGATGTTGTCTTTATTTTAATAGTAATTTGCCTAGGGTTTTGGCTTATTCCCTGGGTTCAGTCCAAATCCTGTTGGGTGCGCTTAAAGAATACCACCATTCTGCAGCCAGCTGTATCTGATTCGGAGCCTGAAATGGTTATTCATGCTTTTTTTACCTCAAGATTAGACCATTCAAACTCCTTACTGCTTGGTTTCCCTGATAATGCCTACTATTACAAAATGTGTTTGCTGAAGTGATGCACTGCCTGAAAAGTCACTCTGGTAGCTATTGATTAACTGCTTCATTTATTAAATTTAGATTATTCCATGAACCTATAAAAAGCATGAACAGCCTGAACATACTTGTCCCTAAAAAATTTAATTTGTCAGTATAGGGACAGACGGCTTTTTGCCTTCTTCGGAAATAATTTCACCTAAGAATTGTCTCTGTGGTCTTCAGTGGGACACTATTGACTAAGATCAGTAACAGGAAACATGCAGAGGTAGTCCATAATGAGGTAAATCTGTCAGATGTCATAGAAGTAGCTTTCATGAATTATATAAAGCACTAATTAGAATAGTGTTTTATACTATTCATTCCAGCTGTTGTAAGCCCACAGGTGGCCTTTAACTACTTGCTATAATACAACAGAATGCATTCTTCCTTTCAGCATTCAGTGTACTTTCCATTAGCTTCTTCACACAAACAGGAAAATTGAGAAAAACAGCTGAGGCCTGAGTTGTTGGTCCTGAGTTGGAGTTCAGCATTGGCCTGTGTCATCAGGTGACTGATGGCAACATAAAATGATGATAGCTGAACCAGCAGAACGTAGCCTTAATTAAGGAAAGAGGTAACAGGTTCTGTGCATCAGTAAAATAGGGTAATAGTCCCAAACACTTTGCAATGGTTTGGACCAAGCGGCTTTTCTGTCTTCTTTAAGAGAGGCCTTAGATTACTGTGGGAACAAGTAATGGCCAAATGGCCATATCCATTCCGATTGGGATAATATCTCATTTCTCATTCAGCAATATCAAAAGGTTGTTTGAAAAGAAAGTGTTTCATACTTACTTATTCATATCATCCTCAAGGCTTGTGTTTGAATCTATCCAAAATAACAGAAGCCAGATAAAGTTGTTTAAATTGTTTTGTTTGTAATCCAAAACTGCAGATAGAAAGATTAAATTAGTCAAAGGAAAAAAGGTAACTGATACAGCTCAAGCACTGTGCTGAACATAAATATAAGAAGTGTGACATCACTGGTAAAAAATTAGTGTGGTAAGGTCTAATTAATAAACAAAGTAAGGAGACAACAGACCTTGTCAAAATCTTGTTCCTGTGACTTGTCAAACAAGGGCTAAGTCTTCCTGTTCAGTAATACCTGATCCTGAAGAAGTATGTACATCACTTAAACAGCAGAATCATAACCCTTCATGAGGATTTGGTTTCATCCTTGGTCAATGATAACATATTTGTGTAAATGAACGCAGAGGATATTATATTCTGAAGTTATTGGTAGTATATAGGCAGTTAAGATGCTTAATTTTCTGTTGTTCAGAAACTAGAGCAATATGCCTTATTTCTTGTCTAAGAACATGAGCAAAGGGGACTGTGTCATTAACATGTTCTGGATTCCCAAGAATAATAGCCACCCTCAAGTTAATGTCAACTGCACATGTATCTTTTCCCCTTAGCAATCAACCAAAAAGAATTAGTGTTGAAACAATATGTGAACCAGTGTGGCTGCAGAAACAAGAGGAAACCATGCTGTGAACCTTCCTTTAACTTGCATAAAACTTCCTGTCCCATTGAAGTGTTTTCTTCTAATAATACCAGCCTCCTTAGGAAGCTGGCAGTCACTTGGAGGCAGGCAGCACTTGGTGAGTGCCCTGCATGAAAGAACTGATGGAAGACAATGCAAGTTATTATGCACAGCTTATTACATTTTGCTAATTTCCTCAAAAAAAGCTGTCTCAAGGCAAAGGTCTGGCTGACAGCTGATCATGCGAGTCAAGAGTCTCACTAAGCATCTTGGACTTTGTCAGGGAGCATGTTACAGGCTAGCTGAGAGGATCTTGCTCTCCTCTAGCAACATCTTTGGGATTTTTTTACATGGTACAACTTTGCTCATGTTTGCTTAAAATGGTTGTATTGTCTGGCTGCAGATTGCGATTCCCTAAATATAACTGAAACCTGAAACATTTAGTTCCCCTACATATCTACTGTGTATATGTAGCTTTTGGAAACATGATTATTTCTAGATATTAAAATAGCTTGTATTGTCAGTTAGTGTAGGTGCAAATCTAGCAAGGTGGAATGGAGTTTGCAAATTGCATTTACAGCAAAATTTTTCTTTGAGGGCTATTTAAGATACCTGGAAGGTATCTCTTTGGATGACATATAACCTACCTGCACTGACACTAAGAATAAACAAAGCAGAAAGAAAAGTCAGCTATTGCTTTATACACCGGGGAGCAGGGGGGGGTCAGGAAGTGAACTAAGGAGTCTATGAAAAGGCCAGCACATTGATCAAGAAGGGGATTTAAAACCATATAGGTGTTGACTAATTGAACTGTGATATTGAATTTATTGAGAACGAATGTTCTTAAGATGAGAACAGGCACTTTCTGAACCACCATCTTGAGCTGCCAACACAGTCAGGATGCGTATTAGAAATGAAGTCAGTGAAATAATGCTGAAAACGAGTGAATGTAACAAGTGAGAGCTAAGTTCACTTAACGAGTAAGTGCAAATGAGTAACTGTAACTGAGACAAACGATTGAGTTACTGAGGTAACTCATAAATTGAGTTAAGGCTGTTATATAGCAATGCCCTTAATTCTCTCTGATTATACGCATTGGGTAAGTCAGAAAGTATGCTACCAAATGCTTTCAACCGTGCAGAAAACAGAATATTCGGGTGTTGAACCATGAACAATTGCAACATACAGAAGCACTCTGCTGATGCATATGATATCTTCAAAGGAGATTTCAAACACAGATTTTTACTTCTTTACCCATTATCTATTATTATTTTTTACCATTCCATAATAAAGAAAAAAAAATATTTTATACAGGGGTTTTTTTGGTCAAATGGATTTGGGGACTGCAGACATTTCAAAAGAGGTAGAGAAAACTGTGGGATCTTCTTTTAATTGAGAGTATTAGAACTTGGCAAAGATCAGTCCGTTTTTCTTGGGAGCAAATACAGCATTAGTTCTGAGGAAACTGGAAACAATTTAAGAGAACGCTATGGAAACCTCTTTGGTTAAACTTCTTGGTAATGTAAAAGGGAAGACAAACTGACTTTACAAACTTCCTGGAAAGACTGTTTTTTGAGACTTAGATTCTTAAGCGCATAAAGAAGATACACCCAGACACACATGCAAGACATTACTTAAAAGAGACAGAAGCCCTAAAAACCACCAAAACATGGAATCATTGAGGTTGGAAAAGACCTTTAAGATCATCAAGTCCAACTATAAACCTAACACTGCCAAGTCCACCACTAAACCATATCCCTAAGTGCCACATCTACCATCTTTCAAATACCTCTAGGGACGGTAATGCCACCACTTAGCTAGGCAGGCTGTTCCAATGCTTTACAACCCTTTAAATGAATAATTTTTTCCTAATATCCAATCTAAACTGTCCCTGGCACAACTTGAGGCCATTTCCCTCTTGTCCTGTCTTTTGTTACTGAGGAAAAGAGACCAACACCCACCTTGCTACAACCTCCTTTCAGAGAGCGATGAGGTCTCCCCTAAGCCTCCTTTTCTCCAGCCTGAACAACCCCAGCTCCCTCAGCCACTCCTCATAAGACCTGTTTTCTAGACCCTTCACTATCTTCATTGCCTTCTTTGGACACACTCCAGCACCTCAATGGCTTTCTTGTAGTGAGGGACCCAAAACGGAACTCAGATGCAGCCTCGTTAGTGCCAAGTACAGGAGCACAATCGCTCTCCTAATCCTGCTGGACACACTATTTCTAACAGAAGCCAGAATGCTATCAGAATGCATCTCCCTTGATCACCAACTTCATATATAAAGTCTGGCTCCCAACTCCCAGATCTGTCCAGGTTTGATATCTACAGAAATGAAGGTGCAAAGAAGCACAGCTGGGGTGTAGAGGGGCAGAAGAAAGCTGGCATGGTCCTGAGTATCTGCCCTCCCAGGTGCCTGTACAGAGCTGAAATATGTGCTGTGACCTGAATCCAGAAGCGCTTAGGATCTCCCAAGTCACGTTACAAACTAAACCTCATTTGTCAGGTAGAAAAAGATGCTCATAAAGCCACCTCTGGAAATTCTTCCTTCCACATGCTCTGTCTGTACAGAGGAGAGATCCTCATCGGGTTGAGAGAGAGACAGGCCTACCTGTGGTGCTCCAAATCCAGTTAGCAATAGGGTAAAGAATCTTAAAAAGTCTACATGAATGGGAGACAGTTTACATGGCATTTTTCTGAATTGCTAAGCAAGTTCCTAGGTTACAGCAACCTTGCGTACAGATGAAGGTCTGTCTTATTAGGAGGGATGCTTCTTATTTAGCAGATGAGAAGCTTACAACAGCAGAACCTGGGGACAACAACAAACTTGGGGTTACATACGGTAATTTGTGTCAAACATTGTCTGCAATGTCAATGTTGTGGTATAGGAGTCTTACCACGTGTGCCTTGTCTCCCCAGCAGTAAAATAATACTTTGTGTGAAATTAGTTTGGAATATAAACTACATGGGGCAAGGTCTGCCTCATTTTGCAGCTCTTACGTGGTCTACAAAGGGGAGCGTACAGATATATCATAGACTTTCTCTGATGAGTCATTAGTTTTTCCTGTTTGTAGCATGACAGGTAACTCTGACTCAGAGTATTGCACTAAAATGTCATGGCTTTAATGCCTAGGACCTCAGGAAAGGAAATTTTTTTGATAAATTACTGCAGATCTTGCTTCTATAAATCTACTGATCTACAGTCAGCTCCATGTTGAAGGTTTTTTGACTCATGCTCCATGCTAGGCAGTACAAAACAGACTCCCAAGGAAAATCAGTCATCATCAAGAAGAATTTGATGCAAAGAAAAGTGGACTCTTGGGTTTTGTTCTTTTTCTTTTTTGGGGGTACTTTTTTCCTGGGGGAACATGGCCATAGCAGAGAGTACAAAAGTAGTTTCAAGTAGTCAATATACAAAGAAGCAAGATCACCTGTGATGAATCCATTGACTCTGCTGTATTGGAGGAATTTGCCTATATGCTATTTAAATTTGAAGCTAAATTTGAATGAGGCTGTAGGGGATATAACTAAGTGTAGATCAGTATAGTAGCAGCATTGTTGTTGGCACTGGCACAGAACAAACATTTTGTTTTAGTAAAGGAGCATCTTGCTTTGCTTCATCTTCTAGAGTAACACACTGCTCAGCACTACTGCCTTTAAAGTCAATGGGTAAACCATGCACTCTGTGGAACTTCTATTTCTAGCATGCTAACCCCATTAAGGTGTGCATGAATTAAATAATTCTGAAGGTTTTATTGGTTTGTTTGAAAAATAAACTGTTTTTTTCCCCTGAACTTCTACTTTAAGATAGTCACTTAAATACTAAATAATAAATATGAAGAAGATGATGATGACTTCTGTGCCAAATGGAAAAACCAAAACAACAACAACAAAAATCAACACAACACAACCCTTTTAAAGAGGCTTGTTTGATTTTGCATCATTTAGTTTCTCAGTTCAAAGAATATGGACAGCCGCATGGTTAAAATCCTGGGCCAAGACTCAAATTCGGCCTTTAACTTTGTTACACACTTCTTATGCAGGTTTTGTCACTCCATATAGTGAGTCCATTTTTTCTGTATTACAAGTTGAGAAAAGTTTTTTTTCATCCTGACAAACTCTTTCAGTCAAAGGCTGTTACTTGCCAGTTATTTGAACAACACATAGCACAGTGAGGCCCCTATTTTAGTTGGAATTTAGTAAACAACTGAATATTAACATTTGAATATGAAACAAAGCTATTTTTGATGCTTTCATTGTTGTGCATCTTGCATAATTGTCTTCTTCCTAGAAAGAATTAAATAGCTCATCCAGCATTTCCAGGAGAATCTTCACAGCATAATAGCTGCAGACATCTGCTTAAATATGGAAATAATTTGATCCTTATACAACAACCATGAGCCATAAAATGGATTGCATGTGCCAGACAAGGAGGTGTAGCTTTTTCCAGGGTACATAAGGGAAGTTTAATTTTTTATCTCATCCTGACAATTAGAGAAAAGAGATGACAAAACAGGTCTCAGTGATAAAACACTAAAGGACACTGCAAGGCTAAAATAATTTGATGTCTTTTTCTTTGTGGATTCATTGCAATCATCAAAGATTTTCATATGCCATTATGGTTTAATGATTCATAATATCATTTGAAATATCACCTTAGTAGCCCTAGTGTCCTATGCATTTTTCTTTCTTTAAATGCCCCAAACTGTCTGACAAGCTTTGTCCCTGATAAGTTCACATGCTTGGTGGTCTAAAGTGCACTTTCCAGATATATCCAAGCATTTCTATCCAGAAAAGCAGTAAAGATACACATAGGTGAAATACCTGTTGCCAACTCCCAGTGGTAAACTTCAAATACATTTTCATGTGTTTAGTGCACTCTCTCTGAGGCTACAAGACAAGCAAATTACTCTTAACACTCAAACTGTCTTGAAAACTACAGATACAGAGAATCAACTAAATACATTTTATAGACCACTATGGTTATTATGGTATTAGTATATCACTAATCTGCAGACGACTGCCTTAAAGCAAGCATTTAACTGTACATTCAGTCAACTTGCCTTGCCCTGGCTTGCCATTTATTGTTCTCTTCTGCCTTCTCTCTAGAAAGTAGATGTGGGTCTGAACTTTGCAACTGTGCAAGCCATTATTCTTCCACATAGGAATATGTGATCCAACTAGTGCCATTGATAGGCACTCATAAGCATCACTGTTACAGTTTTAACAAAAAGAGGAACAAAACTTACTCTGAGGTAGTTCCAAAATCCACTGAAACCAGAAGGAGTTAAAAGTCTGTATGTTTTAGTTTCTATAGAACACAAAATCTAGAATTTAAGATAACCTGTACTAGTTGCTATTAGCTGTGCTATTTCCACCTGATGGTCAAAAAATAGTTTTGGAAAGGAATTTCTTTTTTATTGCCTTTAAAACATAAAGTGTAATTTGAAAATTAATTATTGTAAGTTTACATTGAAAAGGATTTTTTAGATGAGATTTGCATTTAAGCTCTGCAATTTCCTGTTTTCAGTGCTGATCAGTATATGTTCAATGGTTTTTTTCTTGAGCTTTTAACTGAAGAAGCCTAGAGCTAAACACCCAGATAATTCCCCCCTTGAGTTGAAACTCACTGGAGTTTCAAGATGTTGGCAAGTGCTCCAGAAGTCATTCTATGGCTCCTAATCACATCAATGTATAGCTTATTAATTAGTGACCATATTGCTGAGTTGGATCTAATTATATTCAAAATGGTTGTCTCTCTTTTTTTTTTTCCAGATGTGAGCACACTATCAAATTAATTTTCTTTACAGGATTTATTTCTTTATTAGTGTTCATTAAACTCAACTCTTCTGGACAAAACATTGCTAGATATATAGTCCCTTAGCCAAAAATTTATACTTTATAATTGAATATTTGTACCAGCAGACTATGTTTTCTGTTGTGCTTGCTACAGCTGATAATATTTGTATGTACAAACAGCTCTTTTTGTGCCATGGCTCAGCTCAGAAGATTTTAGTTTGATACTTCACACCACCAAGTCTGGGAATTTGTTTAAATAAAGATAAGGACAACATGAAGTGTGTCTGGCATACCAATCCTTTTAAAAGCTGCTCTGCAGAGAAAAACGCCTTTGAATATTCAAGATACAGTTTCAAAAAGGCGTTTGCTTGAAAGTTATGCATTAAATCCTACTTTTAAAATAACTGCACTCCCCATTAATGCTCTACTCGTTATTTAGGAAGCCTGAAAGGGATTTCAGGGCTAGGTATGCTGTTTGCAGAACCATCCCCTCCCATTTGGTTTGCAATGTGTATCTACCACTTCATGCAGTGCTATGCCTATTTACACATAACTTTTGTTTAAAAATGGTTATGTGTCAGTATTTTCATAGAAAGGAAGGGCCGCAGTTTTAATTATCCTCAAATAAATTATTTACATGGAGCCTTTTCGTGCCTTCTCTGAAGTACAAATATTTTGAAGACACAGAGTGAATAAGCCATTTTACACCTCTGTGACCATTAGAGGGGGAGGTTACAGCATTTCTTTAGCACAAACACTCTGATAAATCTGAGGATGAGTAAAGACTATTGCTTTGACCCAAACCTTGCAAATATTAACAACTAAGCTGGGTATACTTGAAAAAAACTTTCTTAAAAGATTTTTTGAAGTTCTTGCTTGCTTCCAGTTTGACCAGGAAAAAAAATAATGGATAATTCTAACTTGTTTGCCTACTGCAACAAAAAAAAAAGAAAGTAAGTGACACGAGCAGCTTTGAAAATTAAGGCTATAGGCTCTATCAAAGGAAGGAAAAACTCAGCTTCAAACTACTTGAGAGAGATTATTAGTCTCCTGTGACATCAATGAGCTGTTGATAGAAATCCAAAAGACCTCATATATCCTCTATAGAAAGGAAGAGAGTAAGATTTTGTAACAGAATGAGGCATTCAACTTCTCCACATGATTCTTACAATGACAGGAACACTCTATGGAGATGATCAAGCTGGGGTGCATCTGGACGTCAGCAATGGGTTCACAAAACATGCTTATCTTGGCAATGGATATGCATAAACCATTACTCAAAACAACTTATTTTAGGCTTTGCAGTATGGTTCAGAAACCTTGCTAATGAAAAGTAATAATTTCAGGTGTTCCTATTTCCAGGGAGCAAGCAATTCTGAAAACAAGTTTTCAATTTCACCTACATTAGAGTCAGGTTGCCTAGGTTATGGAAGGCTACATATATATACATATATATTTTACGGGCATGTGATTACATATGTACATGTCTGTGTATGTCTGCTGGCCTCTGTCCAGGCCCATTTCAGAATCAAAGCTTTCCTCTGTGCCTTCCACATTCAGGAAGCCTGTGGTGCAGCAAGGCGCAGAGTCACTGAGTCACTCATTTAGTTACAAAGTTCCCAGAATCTAGTCATGATACATCTGTCTGAAAATTTTGGTCTTGCTGAGACCTTCTAAGACCTACCTTCTTCAGTAGAAGCTAGGTTACTATTCAGCCAGCCTTAATTTCCTTTCCCATTTGCAGACATTTTAAGTTGCTCAGATTGTTTTATTTCATGTTTATTGTCATTGTTCTTTGTATCACAACAACATTTGGCTATTCACAAGAACAAGGATGTCCTAGTTGAAACAGCTTATTCTGTTTACATTTGCCATATCACCAGTTTTTCCTCCTTTTGTATGGAGCTTCTCAAAGATCTTCATTGAAAGCCTCAGTGATTTACTCATATTATGCACATAAATGAGATACTTTCCGAGAGGACCTCTGGTATCTTAGAAATGTTGCAGAGGCTTTCATCAACCGATAGCAGTATTCACCCCTCCCAACAAAATCTCTGTAAATTTGCAGATGACACAAAATTAAGCAGAAGTGTCGATCTGCTTGAGGGTAGGGAGGCTCTGCAGCGGGATCTGGACAGGCTGGAGCGATGGGCTGAGGTCAGCCGTTTACCACAGCCATTCTCCATCATTTTTGAAAGGTCA
>JAVSBS010028645.1:58136-85711 GCA_033124195.1 Coracias cyanogaster
TTATCAACACCCTTCTAGCTCCCAGCACAGAAACACTGCAGCTGTGGGGAAAACCAGCTCAGCCAGACCCATTACAGGTGGTTAGAAATCACAATCAAGTAGTTCTTAGAATTGTTCAAAGGAAAAAACTATGTGCTGGAGAACTACAAAAGATGGAAACTACTAGGTAAAATGTATGCAATCTGTTGTTGAATGGGAACATTTCAGTAGTATTCCACCATCTATGAGCTGTCAGTCAGGTTCTTTAGTTGATGTCAGGAGCTAGTGCATTTGAGCAAGAGGATCGGGGCCTTACTCCTCACACATGAGCAGAAAAAAATCTGTACCTCTGAAGTTCGCATCTGGAGTTTCCCAAATGTCTGTGTATGGGAAATAGCATAGCACAAAGTTGCAAATAAGAAAGCGCATTTAACTTTCTGAACAGGGTAGAAGATTTTGAAAATGCAGCTTTAAATTCCTCCTGCTTTTATGAGTTGATAAAAGACTCCAAAAGGATCAGGCTTGAGTTTGGGACTGGAAACCCCCTAAAACACAAGTACGTTATTGTGGTCCTGATACTATGCATTGCAAGCACTTTGGTGTCCAAGCTTATGGAGGCAAAACAACCTCTCATAAAATCTGGGAGAAAAAAGTCATGTTTGTATTTAGCTGATTCTTTTAATTACATGGTAGTAAATTTGTCTGTGATATTTCATGCTTAGAGCCACAAAGATGAAGATTTTATACTTAGGACATTTCCCTCATTCAGGTGTTTAAAATAGGAAGCTAGACACCTCATACTTCTTCCATAACCACTAAAAAGAAAAATACTCCCCCAGAGGATGTTTTGGATCAACTGTCTATCTTATATTCTCTAAACTGTTCTTTAGAAAAGTGTTGTTCTCTCCCCTAGTTAGGAAGAGAGCTTAAGGGGAAATGAGTGGTACTTAAATGAATACCTTGCTTTATGCAGGGTACACAAGGTGTTTGACTCTCTTGATCAAACTTAAGCATAAATAAAATCTGCAGTGACAAATGTAAATTAACTTCTTGCCACATTGCCTTTCTCTAAGAATACTGAAGGAAAAGGACTGGAGTTAGTATATTGAATAAGATATATTTCATGTTGTACTTCTTTCCCATTTTGCTAAACAGTAACAGGGTTTTTTTGCTACGTCCAGCATCTCTTGCCTTATTTTCTCTTCCTGTACTGTTTCCTTTGTTCTTCTTTTCTGAATTATGTGGCATATCTAACACAGATGAGATAAAATGAAGACACAGCATACCCATTCCCCCCCAGCTTCAGCAGAGTCTAAATGGCTTATTAGCCCTAATTTAGCATTTGTTTTCAAGAAAACCACCCTAGAAAACTCTAACAGTGTGATCAGCTGCCTGCAATGCTTTAGGTATATATTGTCTCAAGTGACAGCTACACCTAAAGTTCACTATCTAACTTTACCAAGATGATCATCTACCCCTAAAAGTGCCTCACTAGATACAGAGGGTGTAAGTAAGCAAAACTCACTGAACTAAGAGCAATATGGTCACACTTCTGTGAAAGTGGTGGATTTGTTTTCATGACTATGCAAGAAGGAAGCATTTTTACCGGCATCTGGTACATCTCCCAAGGTTTGACTCATTTGTCTTTGCCAGCATACTGGACAAAAGGTGCTGAATACTCTGTTGACTGACTGTTTCTTGAAATGTACATAGACACAGTATGTTTAGAGCCTTTCTGTTGAAGTATTAATTGAAAACTTTGTTTCAAAAAGCTGAGGCACTGTTCTGCTTTATCATTAAATATGATCTCATTCAATGTTTTATAAAGTGCTTCTGCTGCTTCTAAGAGCTTTCATAACGAAAAGATGCAGATCTCCTCAAACACTTGTCTAATGACTTAGCAACGAATTCTCATCGACTTCACTTCAGCACTGTGAAATTGGAGGATTACAGCCTCTAGAGTCCTTGTGTTTATTCTGACCCTGGAAGCAAAACCCATTATTGTCCTAAAACCAGATTCATATAAAGCAGGGCCTGTAAGAGTCTTCAAGAGGCCACCAAAGTCATTCCTCTACTCAAAGGCCAGATCAGGAATGCCACTAACACCACACAAGAGATATTTGTCTAATCTGAAATAATCCCAATAATGGAGAGTTCACAGTAAATACAGTCTATTCCAGGGCTTAGCTGTCACACAGCTCATTACTGTTTGGATAGTGTTCCATCTTTGCTGTCCATTATTTTTGATCCTGGTTACAAGAATGACTAAGTTATGACTATCTTCTTTGCAGTAACCCTTTTACACTTGAAGGCTGCTGTCATGATTGTCCTTATTTCTCACTAGGCTGAACACCCCCAGCTCTTTTTATCTTTGCTCACATATCATGTCTTTAAAGCATCCAGTTCTTCCTATTGCTCTACTGTGGACTTTCTTCAGTTGCCCCCTTTCTTTCATGAGCATGAAATGGTTATTTCCACCCATGGGCAACTAACAAAAAAGGAGCAAATCAATAACAAATCAATGCATCAGTGTTTTGTATCTCCTTCCCTGGTATTTGATGGCACCACAGGAAAACCCAGAAAAAGAAAATTACAGAGGCCTGACATTTGCTTGAACTGATCCTGCCACGTGGCTTCTTGCATACTGGGAGACTTTGTGTAGAGGAACAGCACAATCCAAGTTTCCAGAAGTGCTAAGAAACAAGCACTAAAAAGTGGTATAATTCTCACTCACAGAATTATTGCCTTTGTGGAGTTAGACAGGCGACAGGGAGGAGAGAGATGGTTTCTTGTTTTGCTTTTTTGCCTGTGGCAATACATTCCTCTATTAATTCATTGCTGTTTATAAAGTGGTTTGACTTCCTTAGATGAAAGGCATGACATAAGTCCTTGGTATTAGATGATTATTAATTATTTCTATTCCTTACTATTTTTCAGGCCAAGGACCTATTACAGGCCTCATAAAGTTTAGCACTTGAGGCTTTGTACTTTGAAGTAAAAAAAAAAATAAGAAAAGAAATTCAGGCTCGGTAACATGACAGAGTTCTCTACTGTGCAATCCTCAGAGAATTTATATTTAATGGAAGAAGTAGAAACGGAAACCAAAGTGGTCTTCCTGTGGAAAAACAAAAATTGGAACATTTCTAAGAGGTCACTGCTTATCAGATTTTTCACTGCTCTAAATTGATGTAGTTCCACTGATTTTGTTTGGTTAGTCTGTGGTTACCGTCTTCAAATTCAAACTCTGAGTTAATAAACCTTTCCATGGTACTGTCAATAAACCTTTATTTGGAGACTTGAAAGCTATTGTGTATTTAACATGAACAGGCAGTTAAAAATTGGAGATGTGCAGGAATAAAGTTATGTGAACACATTAAAAAAGTCTAAGCCAGCACCTTGGTTCATGCAAATCAACTGTGTTGCTTGGAAGTGAGTAAGGCTATGCTGATTTACATCAAGTAAGTTTATAAAGCTGACAATATTAGAAACTAACTTATGCACCCAGTCCAAACTGAAATGAGAAAATAAAGAAACAGATAAGAGATTAAAGCATATTATCACTTAAAACTTCACGTGCATCATCAACTCCAACTAGCAGAATTATTGTCATCCAACTGCCTTTTTTATCTAATGAAAGTAATTTCCCCCCTCAGGTGTATTTTATTTGTTGTGATTGACACACAGGTTTCCTTATATTCTTAAATCATTGAATTGATATTTGCTGCTATTGCCCCTGGACAATTTTGTTACTGACTGGAATTTTTTACATACAACTAGATAAAGTAATTTTCTCTTAAGGTAGAATGTGCTTGCATTTGTGGACATTAGTGGCATTTTTCCATGGATTTCAGAATCCAGTGTCTGAACTGAGAAAACTTGCTACACACACAATGCACAGCACAGCAGTGTTAGTCTTATTTGTTTGGCAATGCCTAAGTTTATTTTACATCCCACAGGAAAAACTGCTGCAGCCTGCCTTGTCTGAGGAACATGGGAGGGAACACTGTTCTTAGAAACCTTTCTTCCAAGGCAAGCTTTCTCAGTAAGGTTTACAGTTCTTCTCAATTGTGAAAAGCAAGTAGAGTAAACTGAGCTCACAAAGACCGTATTGTTAGTTTTGACTGCACTTTCACCCTGTTTCTATTTTGACAGAAAACATTTACTTAAAACTTTAAAAAACAACTCCAACATCACTCTGCCTAGAGAAAGTGGAAAAGGGTTTCTAGCAGCTGCTAAGCAGTTCCAAATTCAGAAGTTATGTGATGCTGTTAAATGTTACATATTTATGGAGTGTAATCAGCTGTTTCACCCTTCCTTATACACTGGTAGTTGGATTTGAGGTGTGAGCAAAGGTAGTAGCTACTTTTACAGAAAGACATTAGCACTGGTTCTCAGAAGCACCCTCTCCAGTGCGTGCCAGATTGCCTGACCTTAGTGTGTCTTATGGGTCATTCTGAACACAAACAAGCACTGGGACAGCTGGAGGAAACACCAAGGGCTTCCAGCCTTTCTGACAAGAAAGAGTGGACCAGTCAATCTGTTGTGGAGTATGCCAGCTCCTATCTACAATTTGATACTTCAGAGTATTATGTCATTTATCCAAAACTCTGGCAGCTTAGGCCTGGCCCTTTGTTAAATGGTCAGCTCCATGACTGATTTGAGAAACAGTTTTCTTTTTCTGGTGCCTTGGCTGATTTCTGGAGTACTACAGTCTTTTAAGATAATGAAAAGCTCTTCTTTGGGCTGTCTGTAAGCATCTGGATTCCTCCCCTCTCCCTCACTGCCATCCCCTACTTATGGGGGGACAGGCAGATTATTTTGCCATGGGAAAGAAGTGTTGGTTCTTGTTGGGTGGGTGTGTGCCACTATATGACTGTAATGTTTAATTCACAAGATATACATTCAGGCCCCCAAATTCTGCTTTTGGCTCCTACATCCTCACATATGCAACCCCAAGAAGGTCCTCCTCAGACCATCGCCACTTCTTTCACTTAGCTAAATGGAAATGCTTCTTATTAATGGCCTTTCCAATGCAAATTCTCAAACTTAGAAACACTTCTTGCTCTTAAACAGTCAGAACTTCATAATCCCTAAGCAGTGTTCTTTTGTAGTTTGGTTACAAATAGGGACCTAAGAACTATAAGAAATCTCAGTTCCATATTTCCAAATCCAATGTTCTTGTAGTCACCAGAGTAAAATTTTTTCAGGGTATATACAGTATTGCAGCCAAAGTTTTGCTTTTCACACAATTAACTCAAAATTGGTTATGTGTAAACTGCATATAGAGATTTTCCAAGGAGAGTTAATCCTAAACAGGTTTCCCCTGGAATAAATGAAAATGTGAAAACAAGAGTTTGTAACAAAATAGTTTTAATCTGCACAATTTGCAATTTTGCAAATTGACGCATACGCTTTGTAGTCAAGGAAACAGTTTCGTCTCAATATATTACATAAAAGCATTCAAGCTAACAGTATGATGATCCTGTTTGTAGAATGCAAATCTCCTGAGGCCAATCTACATACCTGGAGGTTGAGGACACTATCCTGCGATATGTCTGGGAATCCAGGCTGTCCGCTTTCTTGCTGCTACACGGTGTCTTGACTCAGTCGCTGCTTTGTGATTATCTTGGACCCATTTGTCTTCACAAAGAAACAGAGCTTCATTTCCTCACATATGCCCTCCTGTAGCTTTTTGTGCATGTAAGGCTGGTTTCAGAAAAGTTAGAAGAAATGTGCAAGCTGGGTCTTTGCATAGATTTAAAAAAGAATTTTTCTGGTCTTACTATCTAACAGTTACTTTTATTTTCTTTCCTATGTTTTGTACGTAATTTATAGTCTATGTACTGTAGCCTTTACTCGTGCAAGTACTCTTTCTGCCCACACTAGATAAATGAGGTTTACCAAAGAGATTTATTTTTGCATACAGAGTCAGTACCCTATTCTCTTTTTCTGTTTAACTATCCCAGTGGAATGGGAAGGAGAATTGAAAAAAAACAGTGAAATACATGGGTTGAGATGAGAACAGTTTAATAACTAAAATAAAATTAAGTACAACAGCAACGACAATAATAAAATATAATAATAGTAGTAATGAAAAGGGTTATAACAACAAAAAAATATAAATAAAACTCCAGATAAGACAAGTGATGTAGAATGCAATTGCTCACCACCTGCTGACAGATGCCCGAGTAGTGATCTGCTCCCCCCAGCCGCCAATTCTCTCCAGTTTATATATTCAGCATAAAGTCCTGTGGTATCTCTTTGGCTAGTTTGGGTCAGCTGTCTTGGCCATGCTCTCTCCCAGCTTCTTGTGCACCTGCACATTAGCTAAACATGGGAAGTTTAAATTTAAAGTCCTTGATTTCCTAGCAACAACTAAAAACATAAGTATATTATCAACATTCTTCTCATACCAATTCACATACTGAATCCAAAACACAGCACTATTCCAGCTACTAAGAAGGAAAATTAGATCTATCCCAGCCAAAATCAAGACAGGCAGTGAACAAAATTTCCCTCAGGGAAAAGCCACAGGACATTCACCGTAGAATCAGGTTATAGTCAAACCACAAGTTAATGGGAGAGGACAGTAATACTTATTATAACTGGTGATTTTTATAAACAGCTAAATAATACTAATTTATGTTTCATGACAGATTTCATTCAAAGTTCTAAGTTAAACTTAGCTAATAAACAGAGCAAACTTCAGCAGCAGATTATTTTGGTTTTGTTGCATTTAAATCAAGCAATAATTAAAACCAGGATGACTATATTAAAAGAGAGATGAACAAATTAATGAATAAATAAAAGAAACTTATGATGTAAAAAGTTTTGGGTGTTTCTTCATCTCTCTTGCTCTCATGATGTTTCCCTTAATCGTAAATAGCGTCACAATTTTTTCTTAAAAACACTCAACAACTTTTAACTCAGTAAGGACCTCTTTGACTGTTATTCAACTAAGTCAATAGCCACTCTGTTGACATAACAGGCAGATTTCAGGATAATGCATTATAATACCTGTGACGAGTCATTGCACATAGAGACTTGACTTTGTTTTCCCACTGTTTTAAATTGAGTAGAGCCACTGAAGCTAATCCAATGCCTATCCTAGCCTATAGAGAATGATCAGTGCTAAAATTCACCATAAGTTAAGGAATCCATCCCATCCTACAGGTTTGTCTGAATTCTTTTAATCTCGGAAGGTACAGTTATTATTGCTTCTTGATTATATTTATAAGAGGGAATCTGCATATACTGTATTCAAAATCAGAATAGAGACCTTAGAAAAGAGAACTATGAAATAAGGGCATTACACACAGACTGTTTGAATGTAAAGTTAAATCTGCCACCCCATCCTTTAGGTTACATACAACTCAACATATGGCACACGGGTCTATATGCACACAAATGTGCCTGGCTGAAAAGTGCACCTCAAATTAAAACTTTAACAGGCACAGGCCTTTCTATATAGACGTTTTAAGAGACTTTTAGAAATATTTAAAATTCAACATTTTTTCTACAATTTTTTGTTTTTTTTATTCTTGTTTCTTTGGAGAGAGACACAAAAAAGTGGAGGCCTTCATAAGAAAACTCTGAAATATGAAACCAGGTTTTAAAGATTTTCAGAAAGGAAGATTTAAAATATACTCTTATTCTACGCCGCATAGAGTAAAGGGGTAGCATTTCTTATACCAAAAGTTTTAGCTGGAAAATGAGCTTCCTGGTTTGTTTTTTTTTTTTTTCAGTAAGTAGAAAAAGTATGTCTAGCTTCATTTGCTTTATGACCACTCCTGAAGTATTTATAAATTATTTGCATCAGCAAATATATACTTCATTAATAAATATTCACCAAAATAGTTCCATGGAATGAGGCAGATCACAGGTGTTAGATATCTGTATATTTTTTTTGTCCGAGATACATATATTTATGGAATATTTGAAAGACGCATCAGAAGAATGTTTTTCAGCTAATTTGTTTTTTTTTTAAGAGAAAGTAGTCATACACCTCAGAGTTTCAAACCATTGTTTGGAACAAACAGATTATTTATCCTTTCTGTGTTTCCCTTTTCTGAAGAACACGTGGAAATTGCCAGTGATGCAAGAAATTTCCAAGGTTCTTCTAATGATCTTAATTGATGTAATGACCAGAGATGAGAGGAAGTCTTTTCTTCCTAATCTTTTTTCAATGGCAATCATTTTGTCTTCTGATTAAAACAGATGTTTTGAGAATTTTGTCCCCAAAGATTTAAAACCTGCAAAAACCATCTATCTTCATTCACTTAAAGTTCTTAAAGCCATGGTTATGATAGACAGTTTGTGGTTTATCTGTTCTGAAACTTGGAGCTGACTGGTAACTGCAGAGTCCACACTGGCTCCTCCTGATGCCAAGTCAGTCTCAGGGCCTGCGGGCAGCAGTGAGGAGGCTGTGTGGAGGGCAGCAGCACCTACAAGGACCCCAACACCCCCTCGCCAACCCCACCCCCGCCACGTCCCTTATTTTTGACCAGGGCAAGCTGTAAGAGCAGCCTAGCTAGTAGTGTATGAATCTGCAGGGACATTACTTACAGAGAGACACGGGATCATCCCCCTCTACCTTGTCAGGTCACACCTGGAGTACTGTGTCCCTTTCTGGTGCCCACAGTTCAAACAAGATGTGGACAGACTGAAGAAGGTCCAAAGCAGGGCCACAAAGATGATCAAAACTCTGTAGAACCTGTCCTATGAGGAAAGACTGAAGGAGTTGGGCTTCTTCTTCACGGAGAAGAGGAGGCTTGGCAGGGGGACCTCATCAATCTGTTCAGGGGGGAATATTGTTACACAGCTGTCTAACACTTAATAGAAGCAGTGGTGAAGGTGAAGGTGAAGATGAAGATGGAACCACACGTTGGGTCAGGCTACCACCCAACACTGAGATTCATCAGAGGAAGTGTCACATTTTCCTCAGGTTTGACAGTGCAGTCTCACTGGAGCGGTGATTGGGGAAGGTCTCAGTTAACCGTAACTCTGTGTGTGTTTGTGTGTAAAGCTTTTCCTGATGCATCCTGCCCCTGTGGTGGCCCACTTAGCAAACTGAGCTCAGTAGTGGCTCAGTAGTGTTATGCTGCCTGTGCTCTTTTTTGCTTTTTGACGTTAAGACAAAACAACTCACAACCTGTACTTGGAGAAACTGTACAGTCATATGTCCTAGTAGCACCTGGAAGATTATATCCAACTTAAAGAAACAATTGCTATCAGATATTCCTCCCAGAACTTCTCTCAGAAGTGACAAATGTGCCTCTCTGTAAATGCATTTGGTTAATGCAAAATAGGTCTTTGTATTGCACTAAACACTGAGTGCACGTACCCTGCTGGGTCATTTATTTATCCCATGTCTCACAGCAATAAGCTGCTTGGTTTTCTTTGGGAAATGATTTGTAGGAAAGCTTGGCTTTGTTCTTTTCTGAAGATCCTCAATTCCTAGAAGATATTATCAGAATATTGTTTCTTTCTTTTCATCTCCTGTCTTCCTAAGTAAGGCACAGATTTTATCTTTTTTTTCAGTGCGTTTAGTGCCATATTCCCATTCTGACCCTCTTTTCTTATTTTCTCAGAGTTGCTGACTCTTCCGTTTCTCCTTTATGCCAGTCTCCACAAATCCCTTTTGGTGGAGTTGCCTCCAGCAAAACATTACCACTTCACATTCCACTTTTAGCCTCTCCTTTTCTTAGATGTTTACAAGGAAGCTAGTGGTTAACATGTTGATCTGTCTGCTACAGTAATCGGCATTGCTTCCTTGTGGCACCCTATTTTTCTTGAGTGATGTTTTCCCTTGTATTACACAGAAACAACAGGGCTGCATTTACACAGTGTGATCTGGTTTGTAATTTGAACTCCTATCTAGGGTTATAATACAGATAATAAGAACATCAGTAAGAATACTGGTGAAAGCTGGTAAAATGTTTCCGGTTATCTAAATTTTGGCTGATTTTTCAAGTTCATAAAAAATAAATGAGACAAATTATTTGCAACCAATTACAGATTTGATTGTACTTCATGTTTGATTTTTGAAATTGCAGAAATGCCTGGAAAATTATTGCAAAACTCCATTATTGCTCTAAGCTACCTACCTTTATGATATCTTTTGTTCTCTGTTGACATGTTAGCATTTTAAAAATATAGAATTGCTGTGGCCCCAACACAACTTCCTTTACCTGCCATATCCAATTTCTGTTCTCACCATCTCTTCTCTTCAGTGTTCAGGATCTTTCTTCAGGGTTAAGAATGGGAGCACTCAGCCTTTACTGGGCTTGTTGAAGATCGGTGTTTTGTTACAATCCAGTCTGTAGGGTAAAATGAAAGGATGGTATGATTCAGTCAAAAGACCAAACAATGTAGGACAAAACACAATAGTAGCTATCTATGGTGGCTGTGACTTCAGCCATGAGACAAAGTTTAGATTAAAAGCCCTCAGTTTTAGCTCACTCTATCTCTGGTTCACGAGTAGCCATCACAGTAGCCCAAGCTTCTACAAAACACAAATGTGTCCACTTCAAAATCAATAATTCAGTGGATCAATTCAGTGGATCACCTCCTACATGGCCAGGACTTCTCTATTCCTGCCACGCCCCTATCCCATTTTTCCTTCTCTGTGCTATCAAAGAGATTTACTTACGCTATTGCTCACACTTTGAAGCTACAAAGAAGTCTCCACAAAAGTAGTAATCTGAGGGCGTTTATTGTCTATGCTTCTGGCAGAATCCTGTCACCTATAGTATCAGTATCTGAATAAAGTCCACAGCTACTTGTAACTCTAGGTTCTGTCCCTAGCTGTCTGAATGGACATGCTACCATTGACACTTTTTTAATCACTAAGAGTCAAAGGGCTGCCCTCAGTTCTGTCTCACACTTGGCTGAACATGTTGTCAGAACCTATTAAATATTAATAGTTAACAACAAGCGCAAAAACTAAGGTCTCTTTGCAGATATCTCCACTCAGCTTAAGGGTAAAGAATTTCTGCCTAAGGATATAGTTGTGGCTTGTGTTAAAGAGGAAATTTACCACAGCAAAACATGAGGAAGATGAAAGTTGTCTTGCAAGCAACACCTTTAATGATTCATAGGACATTGGTGTTAGATAATTTTATGAAATAGTTGTTTAAAACAGTAATACATCTGGCATCACCAAAGTGAAGCAGAGCACATTAAACCTCAGCTACACTCTAATAAGATAGTAAGTCAGGAAAGTTCCCACAATGCGAGTTTTTTTTCTGAGTTTTCTAGGCATCTCTCTCCCTGGCTCATTACAGCATCCAAAAATTGGTTAAAGAAGCAATGACATAAAACTTCAGTAGTATTTTAAAGCTATAGAAATTTTCTCTGAAAAATGGAAGACACTTTCTGAAATTTATTGGCAAATTAAAACATAAAATTTTAATCCCACTGTGGAACACTAAATATTATTAGACACTTGGAGAGAGAAAGAGGAGATGAAAATAATACAAATATAGTAACATGTCCTTAACAGCTTAAGAAGTCCAGTATGTAACTTTTTAGCAGTAAAAAAAAAAATCACGTGATAGAGTCTGTACAGAGCACAAGAAATAGTTTCTTCAGTGCTTGTCAGCTTCTGCATGTTGTAAATCTTGTCCTCATGGAACTTATAACATTTGTAAGTCCACAGTTTGTAAGCTAGTTATCACTGCCTGGCTGATCAGAGCGCCCTACAAACCCTGCTGAACTATAGCCCTCCTGGGATGAGACACTCTTCAAGCATTGGGCATGAAAAGACCAGAGACATCTGTCACACCAGTACAAATGGCTATAACTAGAACTGGCCAAAAAATGCTGCCAAAGCTTATTTTGGCAACCTGACCAGAGAAGATGCAGCATTTATTTTTCAAAAAAATAAGCACATCCATGCCATTTCAAATTGTGGTGGGTTAACCTTGGCTGAGCACTGGGAGCCCACCAAGCTGCTCTATCACTTTGCACTTTCCTCTCCCTCCTCAGCAGACCAAAAGTGGAAGGAAAATAAGACCGAAAAATAAAAAAACCTTGTTGGTAAAACAAAAGCAGTTTAATGATAACAGAGGGAAGCTAAGCAAATCTGCACACAGAAGTGAAGAAAAAAAACAAAGATTTATTCTCTACTTCCCATCAGCAGATGATGTTTGGCCCCTTCCTGGGAAGCAGGGCTCCAAATAAATGTAGCAGTTGCTCCAGAGGACAAAGGAATACCTCCCCCCACCCCCTTCTCCCTAGCTTTATAGTTGAGCCAACATCATATGGTCTGGAATATCCCTTTGGTCAGTTTGGGTCAGCTGTCCTGGTTGTGTCCCCTCCCAAGATCTTGCCTACCTTATCCCACTGCTGGGGAGGGGGGGAATGTTGGGGAAAAGCCCTGGTGCTGTGTGAGCACACGGCTCACAACACAGGTGTGTTATCAACACCCTTCTAGCTCCCAGTACAAAACACTGCACCATGAGGGCTGCTATGTAGAAAACCAGCTCAGCCAGACCCACTACACCTATCTACTGAGTGATCTCATGAGTGAAGGTGAAGAAATACAGTCAACAGGGTATTTAGATAATTTCATTATTCCCTCACGTTCTCCCAGACTCTAACTTTTAATAACTTCTGCTGAATTAAGTAATGAAGAAGGTTTTTAAACTACTGTTAGATTTGGGTCTGTTCATGGGCTGTGGCCACTACTATACTAGATTTTTTCATTATAGACTATGATGGATCATCCTGAACGAGTTACACTGCTTGTGTGTGACAAGAGACACACAAAAAGACCAAATCTGAGTTGTTGGTGCATGAGTTTCCTCAAAGACTGGGAGCTGAGTCTGTGGAGCTAGAGAAGTAGAGCCCTGGATTTTATGGAGTGTTTAAAAGCATTTATTTTCTAGTAAAGCCTTTTACAAACCACAATAATTAGGGGAAAAAAAAAAAGTAATAAAAAAAAAAGAAGCTATTTTATTAGTACAGGCTGGGAACAGATTAAAATTTAATTGTTGTCATACCATATTCCCATAAGGTAGTCGCAAATAATATTTGCATGCAAAATGGTAGCTGCGTGGAGAGCAATGTAGAGCCATTACTGATTCCTTCAGGGAAAACGTTACCAAAAAATAGTTCAATGTCACATGAAAAACTGCTACCTTTTTGCAGGGAAAAAGGATTTTAAAAGTGATATGAGGTCAGATAAACTGAAGTGAGCAAGAAGAAGTATGGGACTTCCCTTGAGCCAGAAGGGCCAGAAGGGTTAAAATTATGTTTATGATGATCATGTTTGTCACAAGGTTTTTGCCAAATCACATAAATTGCACATGAAGTACCCAGATCCACCATCAGCTATCTGTTGTAGAACAGCTAAATCTTTCCACATAAAATGCCCTGTCCATACACTTTTAGGAGTGTCTGCAATTCACTGAGGTATCCTTCACTGAACTCTCCAAGGCAAAATATGAGACCCAGGTCCTCCATCATTACAGTATGTGGTAAAGTAATGAATTGTGCTACTTTTTTTTCCTCACTTTTTAACCTCCAAAACAGTCCAAATCCCTTTCCCTATCAGTCCCACCTAGTAGACCTCCCTTTGCCCTGAACCAAAGTTGCCCCTTCCCCTGAATCAGAGAGCAGTACAATCAACTATATCACTTACACAAAAAAACCACACTGGTAAGCATGCTATTCAAGCACACAAGCAAAATAAAGGTAAATTACTGTTCCCTGCCATGAACATTCAGCAAAGGGAAGCAATTAGTGCATACCATCTAAATGAGTTCTCAGTGTAAAATGAGAGTAACATCATGAGCAAAATCCTGGTTTCAGAGTCAGAAGATGGACTAATGGCACAGACTTCAGAGAAGGCAGGAATTTTTTGTGTTCTTAGAAGGCACATGTATGTAAATAGACTGAGAGTTTTGCAGTTTTGATTTTCAGAATATGAACTTTTTTTTTAATGACTAGTTTTTGGGTATCCACCTTGAGACACCAAAAAGAGGTCTGATTTTGAGAACATGAGTGCTTTTGTGCACCTTTCTTATTGTTCTGTCCTTTCTTCCCTCTCACTGCAAGTAACAAGTACCTCCCCACAAGTATTTCCACATCTAACTAATCATTACTAGCTAATTTTTTCAAGAATTTCATAAAGTGTAAATGCAATCCAAAAGTCCTGAACTGTATCATTCTGTATGAATCATTTAGAACCTCTATCACATCCTTCTTTTCACACATGTCCTTTGAAACAAAAATAGTCTAAGAAGATAGAAATAAACTGACATCGAATTAAGGGAGGTACAATAACCCAAATTTGTTACTTCAACTTGACAAAGGCATAGAATTTTCTATCAGGCAGGTTTCTCCTCCACAGCAGGGCAGCCTCATGCTGTCTGAACTAATAAGTGAGGAGGGTTCACCCCACTGAACCATTGCTTCTCATCCACTGACAGTCTTCTTGCGGAAACAGAGACAGGACTGTGCAGAGCAGTGCCCCGATGAACAAGCATAACCATGAGTTCAGAAGGCAGAAACTAGCTATTTGTTTTCTGTACCTAGCTTCAAGAGGAAAATTAAAACCTACCCTGCATTTTAAAACTACTTTTTAATAAACCCCATACTTTGTGGAAATTATTTGGATTGAGAATTTTTTTTAAAGGGTTGTTTTTATATACTCACAGTATACTCCTTATTTTCATCAATGCACTAAATGTTATAAACAATGATTTTTCCTATACATCACCTATGTCATATTTCTTTGCTTTCTGACTTTAATAATAACTGACAAATTCTGAGTTTCTTAATCATTTCATTGTCTCTGTTCATAAAAAGACAGGAAACAGAAAATCTATGAAGATAGTTATTCCTTTGCTTCCTTTTGCCTGAAATGCCTTTTCACTTTAAATTTAATTCCTGAGGAATGTTGCCTTTTTAGTGCAGAAAGACTGTAGTTTTGATTACAGCACTATATTTGCACTTGGAAAGGCCTATGTACAACAAAATTTCCTCTGTGAGGCCATGGCCTCCTGAATTTAAAACATCTTCTACAAATTTGATTTTAATTAACTTAATAGATATGAAAGATTTTTGCATGACACTTTTGTGATCTGCTGGGCTGTTCATGACAGAAGCTGCTTATAGTGAAAGCTATATTCTTAGAAGAGACACACAGAGAGTGTTTCCACCTTCTTGACTTCCCATCCCTCTCCTGTTCTTCAAAAAGTGTAAAGGTAGGTGGAAAAAACTAATTAAAATTTCCAAAGTGGTTAGTCAGCAAACCATACAATACTCATACTTTGAAAAGGAATATTTTCAGACTTTTATTTTGCAAATTGTTCCTTTTTCAAGCTTCCTCAGCACCTGCTTTGCTGGGACAGGCCCAGAAAAAGAGAAGTGAAGAAGAGGAGCAGTCAACCTCCTCCACCTCCTTTCCTCTCCCTACTGGGCTTGTCCAGGATCGTAGCAGTCCTGTCGAGACATCCCCACTAACTGCCCAGCCAAGCTACACCAATGTTTCAGTGCCTATGGCAGTACCAACATCCCAGTGCAGCAGTTGTACTAACTGGGCTGCTGCCTCCTCCACCTTTGTGTAGACATAACCTTCTTTACACAGGTTCCTCCAAGCTATATTTATACTGAATACTACAGTCCTGTTTGGCTGCCTGCGTGCAAAACTTAGAGTCTGTTCTATTACCCATACTGCTTCCACTTATTTGATTTTTTTCCTGAAGTGCGTTTGGATAAAGACATGATGCAAAGCAAAAAATTTGCTCTTTGTGCTGTTGCAGTGACAGTTGCCTTGTGAATTTTCTTATTTACTAAGAAAAAAACATGATCTATGACTTGAGAAAGTAAGCCTTGTGGAAAATATCAATACAGCCTTGTATAACTTTGAAGACTGGTCACAAGGAAAGAAAGAAACAAAAAATCCGTATTAGTGGAACATTTCTACAAAAGTCTAAAAGAAATGAAAAGATGATACAGACTTGGGCAGTGTTGGATTCAGCCTCTTAACTCTTTTATTTGCATATGAAAGTGGCAAAATTTTACAGGTATTCTTTAAATTGCAAATGAACGAAAAAGTTTCAGATACCTGCAAAATACTGACAGGCAAAATACCATGTTTTTATGTTTTCTCAGAAAGATCATCTTTTATTATAAATAAATAAATGGTGCTCCTAGTCCTCATAGTAGGAAAGCAGAGCTTCTGAACAAAGCCAAGCGCAATGCTCTTTCCCTGTATCCTACACAAAAGTCAGAGAAAATATACGTTTGAATATGGATGTTCATTGTAACCACATACATTTACTCTGGAACATAGTACTGCCAATCACCTTTTAGGGTATTTCACAATTCCTAGTTTTAGAAACTTCTTTGAGGCCAGGTTGGGCTTTGGTGATGAACCAGCACCCTGCCCCAACCCAATATTTGACTGCAACCAGAAAGGGAATAGAAATGCAGCAGTAAAACTATGTCATTTTTTCATCCACAGTTTCCTCTGTTAATTTGTCATTATTTCTATTTCTATTAAAAAATATGTAACTTGGTGTCACTACAGCAGTGTTTTACCACCTGTGGTTCAGTGACTGGTGATAGTCCATGTAACAGGAAAAAACCCAAACCAAGAGACATACAGATGTTCCTAAAAGTTGGAAGTTATTCACCAGCAGATAAAAAGTGACTTCATCTTTACTATCAATATTTCCAATGGTATCAGTGAGTACACAACATTTTGGCACCCTTCCCTTGTCCCATCAAATGACAGGTTTTCTCCTAGACAGGAAGATCTTCAAACAACAGGCTGAAAAATACCAGTCTAGAGGCAGATCAGAATATAAACTCCAAGGTGGCAGATGACTTACAAATACCACAATATATGATAGGCCTAAATATGAAAATTTTATCATTTAAATTTAGCACTTATTTTCCCCACCAATTAACATCTTCCAACATGACAGACATGATTCCTTTTCTCTTACAGATACAGCTGATAAATTGTTTTATTGCTCCACCTTTTCTAGAAAGGAAATCAAAGCAAAAGCTTTGCAATTCATCAAACCCTTAAACAGCAACAGTGAGAGCAGAAGGGGCAGGCATGAGAATCAATATGCCTTTCACTTGTGTAAGCATTTTAAAGTACTGTGAAAATTAACTTGTTGGGAGATTTTATGTTGCCATTTTCACCAATATGTTGCACGTCCGGAATGAAAACCAACAATAAGCCAAGCTCTAATTTGTAGAATGTGACACCATTAAACATCTTTCTACTACTGCAACTACCTTACATCTTTCCATTATGCCAAAAATGGGTTGAGTCACAATAAAATTGATTGAAGCCAGGCTATTCTGATAGTGATGTCTAATGCATGCCCACTCACCTCAGCACTGGACTTAAAGAAATCTTAATTTGTTTAATGAGGCCTTGGAAAAACCTCACCTGTGATCAAACTTGGTCCCTTCAAAAGCCCTAAAAGCCATTTATTTAAGGAACACTCAATTAACGCAATTTATACTTTATGTTAAAAAGCCTCACTTGCTTTGGTTCTTCATTCTGTCACTCCTGTGCCTGTGAAGCTGTGTAAATGTATAATAAAATGAAAGAACTAAAACATGCTGTACTCTCTCCCCCAGTGGAAGAAATCTGCTGAGTCCCATTTCAGCCAGGAGTATGTAATTTGATCACTTCAAGGGAAACCCAGAAGCCACTCAGCCATTCATTAGCAGAGACTGCCGGTAACCCCATGACATGTGCCTTGTCTCAGAAACACTTTGCCAGATGATTTTGTGAACTCTGCCCCCTAAACTGCAAGGAATAATTAACAGTTCATCAAGGTGTGAAAGAAATATGGCATAAAAGAATACCTCTGTCACGAGTTACATATCCGCATCCAGTAGCCATCAAAACATTTAAAAATAGCATTCACACTGAAACAGAATAGCTGAAGGTATGGAAAAGTACCACAGTCACACTGATGCCTCAGTCTGATGGGATGTATGCATGTACATACCTGAATCTCTTTGGAGGTCAGAAGGTAACCTTCAACTTCAGACTGGAAAGGAGAAACTTAGTAAAGCTTAAGTCTGGGATGCCTGGGAAAATTTTAACTAACATTCCCAAGATGCTTTAAGAGATGCTATAAATGGAAAACTAAACTCCCAGTTGCACTGAGACAGCCAGGATGGAAGCATATAGATATTTATCTGAGGCAGAAGCAATGGGGCACGTGGAGAACAATCAGGCTTTTGCAGAGCAGCTTAGAGCACTGTGGTGTTTTTTGTCCTTCCTCCACCCAAGACCATACCACTGTCAACCAGTGACACGAGAAATGTCCTAACAATGGGCATCAGAAATATCAGTAGTCCTCAGCCCTGCTGTAGAAAAGTTATCTATTGATCACTGTCAGATAATAGGAGAGTGTGAGGAAAATGAAGTCTGAAAGGGACATTTTGTTTTAGCATTTTACTGATGAGGTAGTGCCTGTTGTTGCAATAAAGTAAATGATTAAAAACACTAGCAAAATGAAATTCCCAGATTCTGGAGGGTTTTTCTCTGTTATTCTGTGTCTGTGAGTAGATTACTTCTTTTATGCTGAGTATTTTGGACAGTATGTTTTTAAAGGCACAAGAAGTGTGTGGATACAAGCTAGGGGAAATGGATTAACTATTCCCAGATCTAGTACTTGAAACTTTGTTTATTTAGTTTGGATCCTGTGGTATGTAATTACTTACTATTAAGATGGGGCACAGTGTTCAACATAAAAGCGCTGGCGAAAAGTTACAGACACTTCTGTTGGTTAAACACTTTAAAAATGCACTTGAGAATATATTAATGAAGTGGAAACACTCAAATATTAGTTAAAGGATTGTTTTGCCTTGTTTATCTTTTGCAAATGAAGCAAAGCCACATTATGATCACACATTAGCTGTTACCTGTGCAAGGTTTAAGTAAAAGCATTTGCTTGCGCTAAACGTTTTCTCATCTGCAAATATTGGACTAGTGAGCAGCTTTCATTATAGTGCAATGAATCATTGAGAGGATTAATCATGCATTTGCTCAAATTCCAAGATAAATTTTGAGCTCCAATGGAAGCAACATTGAAATTGAAATACATACTGTAGCTATGTGAAAGGCTTGAGGAGCAGTTGCGGAACCTAGTTGTCCAAGAAAGTTACATGCTAGAAGCTAGAAAGATTACATCTTGGCAACTCCATAGTGTGCCCCTCTTGAAGGCTGCAGCCTCACCAGTGCTTAGTAGTGCACCCTCACTTTAAAAGTGGGTCACCCTTCTTAGATTAGCAGACTTCTATGGGAACTGCATGGAGACTGTACCTGAAGTAGCACCAATATTGACAGAAAATGTTAAGTACTGCTTCTAAAACTTCCCTTTTACAAGGAAAAAGGGTATTTGACCATAAACACTTGTTGTTAATAGAAGTGACAGTACAAAAAAAGGTGGCATTGAGCCAACAAATGGGAGCCCTGCTGCTTAAGAACAAGTGAAATGTGAAGGTGGGAAAGGAGTATTGCAAAACCAGCCTTGATTCCAGCCGTTGTTTATTTGGGGGGAAAAAAGGAGATACTTCACAGGCTTTTAAACTGACTGCTGGTTTTTCTGGCTGTTTACCTTTCTGACACAAAAGGACAACAACTGGAAGAAAACAGTCACTCTGGTGACAGCCAGGACTTTGGTTCTCTTAACTAAAATCCTCCAGAAAAATGGATGACTCTGAAAAGCTGGATCTACATCAGGTGGTAGCTAGGTTTTGTTGATAATGATGGTATTTTCATACCTGTGTGCTGTATGCAGCTTGCAATCGTGAGGTGGTTTCCACTTCTGAACACCATCCTTGGAAGGCTGTGAATCTTCTGGGCCTTTTTGCTGGCAGAGGTCTATACCTATGATGTCAAATGGCCATCCATTTCAATGGTTAGTCAGTATTACTGAGTATATAAACCCTTTCTCTAGTCCACCCATGCACTGAGTGTTGCCTTATGCAGAGAAGGACAACTTCATGGTTTTCTCATAGAGATACTTTCTGCCTTTCACATATTTTACTAGAGGAAATAACCTTTTTAAAGGTATGTGGAATATATCTGTAGTTCTATAAGAGAACATTCCCTCAATGAACTTTCCTTACGTGTTTTGCCTTCTTTGTTTTTAGCAGCTATAGTAAGTCACTGTCCAATCAGGATATTCCTTGGCATTTTTAGTCCACAGTTAAGTTTGACTTAGTAACTAAAAAGCAAAATATCCGATGTCACTTGAAAGAGAAATGCAAGATATACACAATCATCTAATTTATGTAACTGTCACTTCAAATTCTCATTTTGTGCATAGCTTCTGCAGCACAGGCCCGCAGTCATCTGACTGGAGAGCCACCTACCCTTGCTTTCTCATTCCTGGCCCACATTTACAACTATTCAGCACAAGGCTGAGGAGTAAGATATTGTGATTGATATTGATTGCCATTAAGGCACCCACAAAATAGGCAGAGTAGCTACCCAAAACGTAGATTTATTCCAGTCAAAAATTACCCAGCACTCCAACAAACTGAAGTAAATTACAAGTTCAGATGTCAGGTGAGAATCACACTATCACAAAACAGTAGGCTTTGGAAGGGACCTCTAGAGATCATCTAGTCTGACGCCTCTGCTAAAGCAGGTTCATCTAGAGCTGGTTGCACAGGATCATGTCCAGGCAGGTTTTGAATAGCTCCAGAGAAGGCGACTCCACAGCCTCCTTGGGCAGCCTGTTCCAGTGCTCCGTCACCCTCACGGTGAAGGGTTTTTTCCTCATGTTCAGGAATTTTTGTGTTCTGATTTGTGCCTGTTGCCCCTTGTCCTGTTGCTGAGAACCACTGAAAAGAATCTGGCCCCATTCTTGATGCCTGCCCTTTAGATATTTATAAGCATTGACAAGATTCCCTCTCAGCTGTCTCTTCTCCAGGCTAGATAGACTCAGGTCTCCCCACCTTTCCTCATAGGAAAGATGCTCGAGTCCTCCAATCAGTTTCGTAGCCCTGGACTCTCTCCAGTAATTCCTTGTCTCTCTTGAACTGGGGAGCCCAGAAGTGGACATAGTACTCCAGATAAGACCTCATTAGGGCAGAGCAGAGGTGGAAGAGAACCTTCCTCCACCTACTGGTCACACTCTTCTTAATGCAAAGTGACATCATGCAGCATTGGAAGCTGGTTAGATGCAGAGAAATTAGCTTTTATCTAGCCATACTTCCCATAATTTCCTTGTTTACAGTACTGGCGTATAAAACCTTCTTATTAAATCAGTGTACCACATGGCACAATAATTTAAAAAAAAAAAAAAAGTATACCATTCCAGTCCTCCAGAAATATAGTTGGCAGAATTGCTTAACAATGTGATACTATGGTGGGGAGGGTGGGTAAGATTTTTAATCACACATGGAACTAAGAGTTATTGGCAAAGGTTTATGCTGAAAATTGTTCTTTTAAATGGAATACTTTAATGACTCTGTGTTTTTGGTGTTGATGGCAAGGTTTTGGCATCAGGGGGCTGTAGTGGCAGCCTCTATGGAAGGACATCAGGGCCTGCCCTGTGCTGGACACAGCCAGTTCTCTCTGGCTCTGCAATGGACTGGTAACGGATCTCTCTGCCTTTACCTCTATCCAGGAACTTTTTCATCTTATTTCCTCCCCCTGTCCTGTTAAAGAGGGGGAGTGGGAGTGAGTGAGCCGTTGAGTGGGCATCTGGCAGCCAGCAAACTCAACCCACCACACTCTGGTATCAGAAAGTAAAGCGATAAATACTTCAAAATTAAGGTACATTCTTATTCTGTTTAGTACTTACATAACTTTGTAGGGAAACTTAATTAAAATGCTGTAGCATTTGACTTCTCTTCCTTTTCAGAGCCCACTCCTCTCCCTTCTACTGCTCTCAGCAGTACCTTTCCCTGTGAGTGCTTTATTTTCCGCTCTCTCTGCAAAGTTGATAGTAGTTGTACAGACATGATATAAATCACAACCATCATTGTTAGCCCCGAAACAATATTTCTTGCTCACCATATGAATGGTATCCCTTCAATTTGTATCAGGCTCTTTAGCCTGCTGGGATGTGCTATTTAGATCCACTGCTGGCAGTCTTTTCGCAGCATCACTGGCAATCCCACGATCACTTACTGCATGGCAGCAGCCCTGCATAAAGTTATTGTCTGAATTGAGGTGTGGGGGAGATTTGTTGTTATTTTTACATCCAATGGATGAGCCCAAGGAATGCAAGAAAGCCAACAAACTTGTGAGAGGTATCATGACTGGGTTCAGAGAGAAACGCTGGTGACAACTGACCAAAATGGCAAGAATTAAACCAACCACCAAGCCATTTCTCAACCTTCCTCAGCAGTCATGATTCATTACCAACCGCCAAGGCTGATAAAATTGTAGATTTCTAGACACATTGCAGAAAACATCATGAGTCATAGAAACATAGAATAGTTTAGGTTGGAAGGGACCTCAAAGATCACCTGGTTCCAATCCCTCTTCCATTGGCAGTGACACCTTCCCTTAGGCCAGGTTGCCCAAGGCCCCATCCAACTGGTCCTTGAACATAGCCAGTGATGGAGCATCCAAAACTTCCCTGGGAAACCTGTTCCAGTGTCTCACCACCCTCAGAGTGAAGAACTTCTTGATGACATCTAATATAAACCTACCCTCTTCCAGTTTAAAGCCATTACCCCTCACCCTATCACTACAAGACCTTGAAAAAAGTCCCTCCTGAAGTGCCAGGGCCTCAGTTCTGTGCCCCGAGTTGGAGTTGACCTGTGAATGAGTCACAACCTAGAAGAATGTTTTGTTTTTTCTACTGGCTTCGTGTTCCAGAGGCAGAACCTGGCCCACCTCTGTCTTTGTGGCTGCACCCTCACCCAGGTAGTCATGGCTGGGGTGGTGGGTGAGGCCAGGATTATATTAACCAGGAGCCAATTAAGTAGAAGAGCTTCCTGTTGGGTGTGGTTTCTGTTGGGGCTGGTCATACCTTGCTGAGCTCTCTTGGTGGTGTTCTTCCATGTGAAGGGCCACTGAGGGAGCCATCTCTGTCTGTTGTGTCCAGCGGGTGATGCTGGCACCACAGCAGGCAGCAGAGGAGCTGGGCTGATAGGAACTTACGGCAGGACTGTCTGAAAGAAGACTTGTGAGGGGATGTTGTTGAGTTCAGCATTGGCCTGTGTGATCAGGTAAATGATGACAGCGTAAAATTATGATGGCTGAACCAGCACACCACCTCCCCAGATTTCTTGCAGGCCCCCTTCAGATACTGGAAGGCCACAATAAGGTCTCCCCAGAGTCTTCTCAGGCTGAACTACTCCGATTCTCTCAGCCTGTGCTTGTAGGAGAGGTGCTCCAACCCTCTCACCATCTTCATGGCTCTCCTCTGGATCCGCTCCAACAGGTCCATATCCTTCTTGTGCTGGTGGCTCCAGAGCTGGACACAGTACTCCAGGTGGGGGTCTCACAAGAGCAGAGTAGAGGGGCAGAATCACCTCCCTCAACCTGCTGGTCACACTTCTTTTGACACAGCCCAGGATACAGCTGGCTTTCTGGGCTGAATTTGCATATTTTTACCTCAACAATGACATGTAACAATGTCTCTGAATACTTAAGGCCACTGAAGTGACTGTAGATGAGTGACACAAGCATTCCATCTTTCGAACACTCTCCAGCATCATCTGCTTTGTTTGCCATATATTTAGCAGTCGTCATTTGCATGATAACCTATTAAAACAGGTGAACACTGAATCCACCCTTGGAACTGGAATGATAATGGCCAGGGGTTTAGTGCTTCTGGGATTAACAGCCAAGATTGTCTGTCTTCCTGGCAAACAGAACTCACAGGCTGCTGTAGCACTTCATCAAACCAAGCCAGTTGCAGAGCATCAGGGATACAACCCCCATTTTCTGTGCTCCTACCAACCAACCAGTAAGAAGGCCATTGCAAGTAACAGCTACATAATTCTTAGGCAACTGCACTTTGCTATGATCCCATTTCATCTCTAGAGCCAAAGATACTTTCCAAGATATAAAGATTCATGTGTCTGCAGGATATATAGTAGGGTGGGGTGTTTTTCATAAGTATATAAATGTTTTTGTTTTCAGAAAGACATAGGTAGTGCCTAAATTTACAAGTCCTCATTAAAAAGTCATTTTCCTGGCAAGCTACAAATTTATTTTAATAACCTCTCCTATATTCAGAGCAAGATTCAAACCAAGATACAAGATCCTAAAAGTGGTTGTCTAAAATGATCCCATTTATTCCCTTCTAGGCACTCGAATAACTGCTTTAATTTTCTAAAGCACTAAATACCTATTAGCTCAAACGAAGCAAATATCATCAGCTTGGTTGCTAAAATGCCAGTAAGTGTTTTGAAAGAGATCTCTTTGGAGGTGTCTGACTATAGGCTTAGAAGTCTGTCTCCAAACACATATTTTTCAGCTCAGCCAGTCCATACTTTTGTAACAGAGACAATTATGGATGTATTGGCTGAATATGCAGTTAAATGAGAACACTGTATGCTTAGCAAAAAAAAAGAGTTTTAAATTTTAAGCTCTCAGTTTGACACATGCTGACTGCTATATGAGACTGAGTATGAGAGTATTTATATATGACTGCTATATGAGCCTGAATTTATAAGTGTATATATATAACTGTTAAATGAGACTGTTATATAATGTATGGCTGTTGTATGAGACTTACATGAGATTGTTATATGAGATTGAATTAGGCAGTTACTAGCTCCAATAAAATTGCAAGGACCCTAGTATACCAACAAAACCAATTATCACATAAAAGTATCTGTTTTCTTTCCAGAGACTTGCTCAGCAGTTACGCTTTTAAATAACTTCCTTTTCCTCCTCAGTGATTAAAAAACATCGCTAAACATATAAAACATACCTTTTAGCTATAATTATTTGTACATGAAACAAACCTCATTCCTGACTCACCCAGTAATTTCTGTCCCTTGGAAATACTACAACAACATATATATGTATCATATCCTTAACTGTCTCCAGAGATCTTGGCGAGGACTTGAACTTCAACAAACCAATAGATTCTTCATGCTGAGGTTTGATAGTGGGGCCTCATGAACATTAAATGAATAATTTTATTGTAATGCAAATAAGGATTATAGTTAAAGTTGCTATGGGAACCCTGGCTCTAATTTTTTCTGAGTTTGGCGGAATTAACATGGTGGCACCTGAAAAATGGGGGAAAGGGTATGTCCAAAAAGAAGGAAAAAATGTGGGAACAAGCTGTAATTCCAGTAGCCTGGGGACAATTATTTAAAATGGTTAGACAAGATGAGTGAAATCTGTGGAGAACATAAAACTCACCTTATTCGGCCAGTGCACAAATATGAATGTGGTGTTACAGTGCTTACTTACTGATTCCTTAGGGGAAGGTTTTCGTGCCATTACAGCCCTTCAGAGACATCTGGATCCTGCCCAGTTTCTGCCATGTAAGAAAGGACATTGCAAAAGATCAAGACCACCAAAGCATGCTCTGATTACTTTCCTCTTCTGTAGAGGAAAGCAGGTCTGCTTGAGGTGGAACTGCAATAAAAATGTTTCTGATGGAGCTGTACAGCTGGAGTGACTTCTCTAGTGTCCAATAGGGTTCCAAAGTTCCATGGGCTCCATCTTTTGTTGCAGTCCTGTTACAATTTTCTTCCTGTGCATACTGTTTGAGACATGAGTATGTGAGGTACTGCAACCCTCTCCTTCTGAAAAGCTACTGATTCTACTTCCTCCTCTCTGTTATTGTGCTCATTAACAAGTTAGGGGAATTTGGCCTCTTTGCAATGACAGGTGTGTATGAAGCCAACCAGTGGATTCAAATGGAGGAAGGGAGAGGTACACGTGGGATTGTGCATGTGTCCACATCCACTGAGTACAATCTCTTTTCCTTAAGCATCTTCAGGTTAATGTCAGTCAACCAAACTCGGATCTCCTTTTTTCCTTCCCTGACAGTTCAAAGAGACTGATGTAGGAGGACCCTGGGCTTCAGCTTTACACCACATGTTTACCCTGCTCAGACAGAGATGAGAACAGATCCACAGGGATGTAGGTGGTGTTCACAAACCCTCTGCACACTCTTCAGCAATGGAACCTGAAAATTAGATAGCATCACCCTGACTCAGGGTTGCTTTCCAGTCTGAATCGAGGAATTGTTAAGTGGCTTGTTCTGTTGCAGGTCAAGTTGGCTTTCTCTTCATCCACATCGTTTTAGCTTGCATAGTTAAAATGTGTGTGCTCAGCCCTTTAAAACACCCATCACACTTATCAATGAAGTATCAATAAGGAATATGGCATGAATAAGGGTTATCCAAACCTTGATTAAATTTTCAACGTGAATCATGGGAATGATATTTTATTTGGATTGTTTACAAGAGGTGATAATGTAAGATATGGCCTTTTCTTTCTTTTTCTCTCATTTTCCGATGGACTTTACATACAGTATACACATCCTGTAATAGTCAATGCACCAGTGCTCAGAAATTAAAATGAAAAGCTTGCATCATGGAGAAGTTTGGAAATGGAGCTTTTGAAAGAGCAATGCATTTTTGTACTGAAACAGAAAATAGAAGAGAAGAGCAGGGCTTCAAGGCAAAAGAGAGCTAGTGTGTTTATGACCTAGTTACAACATGATACCTTTCTCTTCTGCTAAGTGCATTGATTTCTTGGTCACACTCTTGTAACGTAAATAGGGCAGCTGAAGAGAAACTATTCCTTTTCTCTTACAAGCAGGTTTTCACAAAGTCAGGATGAAGAAAGAAAATGCAATTCACATCTAGACTGTCTACAATTCTGCTTGTTTCTTTGGGTTTTCTCTGCCCTCCCCAAAAGAAGCTCTTGTACGCCTCTAAGTTTAATAGGATATTGGGACACAAAATTCAGGGCAGTAATTTTCATGGATTGTAGCTTTCTTTTATGCACTGAGAACCACTTTTTTAAAAAAGCATATAAACATGGAAGCCTTAGTATTTCTTATGTCTGGAAGGCAGAGGATTCTTAGCTGCTGTTGACACTTTCATATACAAAGGAGAAACCTGCAGAAAGATGGCTCCTTTATTAAATTCAGCTTTATCAAAGCAGACAGCTGTCAGCTTCTTACCCACAGCACACATGAGGAGCCATGCCCCAGCCCCCTCACAATGCACCAGGGATTATCCCAGGGATGCTGGCTGCCCTTGATTCTTCCATCCCAGAAAGCAGAAACATGAGGGGCAGATGGCAACGACCCCTTTGCTGCTTCTAAAGGTACGGTCAACATTTACAGGGTCTCCTAGTCCCATGGGTCTCTCACCACTCTTGGCTCCGCTGCTCAGAGGCCTTTCCACCTTACAGACCTGTGTGCAGAGACCTTGGGGGTGCAGGGGCCCACCAGCAACCTCAGGATGGGGCTCAACCTCCTGCACAGCCTGGGGGTCTCCACAGGAAGACAACACTGGTTGTAGTTCTTTGGCACTGGTTCATGGGAAAAGAGGTGGGTGTGGCTTCTGTTGGGGCTGGTAGCATCTTGCTGAGCTCTCTTGGTGGTGTCCTTCCATGTGAAGGGCCACTGAGGGAGCCATCTCTGTCTGTTGTGTCC
>JAVSBS010028645.1:87791-103201 GCA_033124195.1 Coracias cyanogaster
GTACCCATTGCCCCTTGTCCTGTCACTGGATGTCACTGAAAAGAGCCTGGCTCCATCCTCCTGACACTCACCCTTGACATTTTTATAGACATTTATGAAGTCACCCCTCAGTCTACTCATGTCCCCAGTAGACTCCATCTCATGTCCCACTCTTTTGTCTTGCTTCATCTCTGCTCTGCACTCTCTGAACCCTCTGCCACTCTCCTGTCCTTGCTCACCTTTCTGACTTATCCCTACCCTTATTCACAGCTGCCTTCCTGCCCCAGTTGCCCTTTTGCTGCCACCTTCACTCTCTTTGCCTCACTGCTTTCCACATCTCTTCTGACCGATCCATAGCTGTAGAAAAATATTACCATGGCAGTGTAATCACCAAGGAAGCAAGCATACGTTTCTACTGCAGAGGATCTGCCTGTGTATCACACATACTACATCTCAGGCGTGGGTGCTTCATATCCATCAGTACATCTGCAGTCTGAAATTAGAAATCTGAAAACTTAATTGTATGCTCAGTAATGGGGCCAAAATGTTGCCATGGTGAAATAACTAGAGGAAGGATCAATGACAAGACATTGAAACATGAGATTTCACCGGAGCATAATGTCCCACATGAAAAAAAGCTCAGACTACCCCTGTACTATAGAGTCTCTTATTTTGACCAGAATAAAGGAGGTTTTGTTCCCATGTCATCAAATTAACTTCAGCTTTTGCCACTGGAGTGATCCAAGATAGAAGCATCTGCAGTGTTTTTCACTGATCTAGAGAGCTTTGTGCCCCTGTAACGGTGTGCTTTATCCCTACTCCACACTCAGCACTCCTCTTGACAGCATGCCTGTGAAAGGCACAGCACTGACAGCTACCGTAGGGGCTGGCAGCTGTATCCAGCCCAAATTGCTCTTCATGTCTGCTGGAACTGGGACTGAAAATAGTGGGCTAAAATTATAGAAAGGAAAGTTTTGGCTGTTCCTTAGGAAAAACTCTGCAATATTAGAGCTGGTGAAGCAAGGCAGTCAGTTGCTGGGGGATCCCAAAGAGATTGCACCATGGAAGGGTTTTGGGAAGAGGTCAGACTAACGTTTCTCAGAACAGGTTTTAGTAGAGGTCCTGCCCTTGGGCACAGGATGCTCCAGATGACCCCCTGTGCCCTGACAGGCCTATTTTCTGTGAATCTGCTTGGGGGTTTTCTTGCCACCATTTCTGTGGCATGCAAAATGTCAAGAAGGATTTTCCTTCTTCTTATCTTTACCTGTCTCCATCCTCTTTTAAAAGAACATGTATTATAATGTATGACTATGTATGTTTTCAGAAGTGGTTAGTTTTAATTGCAAAATATTTATTCATAACTCTTAAAGCTCACTTAGTTTAACATATATTTTATTTCAATGTTACATCTAATAAAGAAGTTGGACATCTTGTGTCATCCCTCCCACAAAGCTGGATTTTTCATGGAATCTCAGAAATGCATTTATTTCAGTATAGCTTCTTTTAATTTTTAATGTTCTAGTCAGCCTATCTGTCTGAAAGCTTAATTACTCCTTCACTCTTCACAAGAAACTGCAAGAGAGTACAGGTTCTATTTCCTGACCTTTCCTTTTTTTTCTAATTCATCCCAGTTTAACTGGGTTTTTTCCTGAAATTTTGCATCACATGAGATGAACATTGCCATTTATTTTTTTTTTCCATCTTATATATGTTACAAGTCTATTTTTTTTTTCTTTCTAGTAGGTAGACAGAGTTTTTAGTCCCTTACTCAAAAGCTATTCCAGTGGCTTTTCAGTAGAAGCCCTATTGAACTCTTCCCTACAGAGAGTCAGAGAGCCTTTGCTTGTGGATATATGCAATATCAAAATATGTTACCTATAGAAATACTGAGAGATGTTTTCCTTCTCATTCTGGTCTATGCTGTTGCAGACTGGATTCCCTCACTGGGCCATAAGGTCCTTAAGGGTCAGGCAAGTGTATCAAGTACATTGATTGTATCAGGTATATGGGAGAAGAAAGGCTGTAAAGGAGTGATAAGGAAAGCCCTGACTCCATCCCATCCTGCATGTTACTAGCTGAAGCAGGGAGCCTGATAACTGCAGAAAAAGTAAACCGGGTCACAACCAGTGGCCAAAAAACCAGCTTCTCTTCTGCAGCAATTTTATGGCTTGAGCAATAAAGATGTACAGGTACACCTATGTCACAACAGACAGAGTATCAGCCCAAGAGCAGTACTGCAGCAATATCACTCTTGGGATGCATCTTTGCACAGTAGGGTATTGAGCTTGTCAGCCACAGGCTTCACAACTCTGTATTCCTTTTAGATTTTCTGGTGCTGCAAAGGTGAGTTGCAATTTCCTTGGACTGTGAGAACAGATGTTTCTTGTCCTCTGCTGTCACTCCGAAGTGCTGTGGAGGCTGGAATACCTTGAGTGTGGTGCCTCACTGGTGGTCTGCATGGCAAGGTGCTGCCTGACTGGGGATGGCACTCACCTGTCATACCCAAGACATTTGCACATAAATGTCAAATGTAAGAACACTCCTGAAGTGTTCATTTGTAAAGTCCTTTTAGAGGAGAATAAGATGGTGGGAAAGATCTAGGAGGTTTTAATGAAGACAAACAATTTCAGACTGGTCTTATTTCCTTCTTTGATAAGGTAACAGGTCAAACCAAAGTGCAAATGGGTATAGAAGTTGTTAAAGCTTTTTTACTGTCTCATGCAGTATCTTCATATGAATATTGGAAACTATGGTCAAGATAATAAAGTTTTTAAATGGATACAGGACAAGTTGAAAAACCCTCCTGAAAGAGTAGTTATGGATGTTCTACTGTCAATGTGGGAGGGCATTTCCAGTGAGGTCAGTCCTGAATATTAGTCTATGAAATATTTCAGTGATGACCTGCATAATAAAATAGACCGTATCTTACAAAATCTGAGCATGCTACTAAGCTAGCAGGAGTTGTAAGCACCTCAAAGGACAGGATAAGAATTCAAAATGATCTTGATATATTGAAGGAACTGGAATCAATAAGATGAAATTCAATAAAGACAAGTGCAAAGTGATACACTTAACAAGGAGAAATCAAATGCACAAATACAAAATGAGGAATAACTGGTGAAGCATCAATTCTGCCAGAAGAGGCCCTGGGGGCATTGTATACCGTGAGCTGAATATAAATTAACAATATGATTGTGCCTTAAAAATGGCTGATGACATTCCCAGATGTATTAATATAAGTTATTACAGGAAGTAGTTGCTCTCATTTAGTTGGTAGTGGTTAGATCACTAATGGACTATTGCATTCCACTCTGGACAGCAAATTTGGTGAAAGAACAAAATAACCTAGAATAAAGAAACAATAAAGATTAGAAAACAGTAGAATGTAACCTACAAAGCAAGATTGAAAAATATAATCTGGTTTTAGATGGAGCAAAGACCATTTTCACAAACATAAAACAGTCCTTTGCAAAAACCACAATCAAACAAATTGCTTTGGCAATTGAAGGAGACAGGGAAAGTTGCTGTTGGCTTAATTTGCAAAAAGACAGAATCAGATTTGATATTAATAGAAACAAAGGGACTATAGTTCATCACTCCGTTGTAGAAGACCCTCATTGGGGTAGGTAGTATTGTAGGAAGCTTTTAAGACTGATTGGAGAATTAACTTCTAGTGCTGGCCTAGGTATACCTATCTTATTTCACAGTAGGAAAATTAATTGAATAACATGTCTTTTGTCTTTTAACACTATCTGAGGCAGCACTGTAGAACTCCAACTTAATTTTCAGTTCTTGCTTTAGTAGTTGTCTTGTTCAGCTATTAATTTCAACAAAAATCCCAGAGAGAAATGGTGGACTGAAAGTGTCCTTTTTAGAATTGCATTGGTAAGGTACTGACACCAGGGTCAATTACTATCTGAGCACACATTGCAGTACTGGACAAACACAGAATAAAGCCGTAATTTCTAGCCCATTAGATCTACAATTTAAGATGACAGAGCAAATGAATGCAGGTAGGTGGAGGTGCAGAAGGACTTCAGGAGACAGTATTAATCAACATTGGCAGTAATACAATCATGGGAACAGCGTACTCATCAATTTTTGTAGGTGTTGCAGCCAAGGAGAATGTTGAAGTAGGATCTGAAGGGGAGTAAAAAACTAGCTTCACAGGGTAGTCTTTTCCAAGAACTAGAATAGGGAAAAAAGTAAAATATTTGTTTGAAAATATGAAGGGCTGGTGACAGAGATCAGTATTGGGACTAAAAGACTGAGGTACTGAATGATTTCTTTCCCTCGGTCTTTAGTAGTAGGACTAGTTGCTCCCTGAGTTCCCAGCCCCCTGAGCTGGAAGACAGGGATGAGACTTTCTTAATCAAAGAGGAAACAGTCAGTGACCTGCTTTACCACTTAGACATACACAAATCTATGGGGCTGGATAGGTTACGTTTAAGAGTGCTGAAGGAGTTAATGAATGTGCTTACCAAGCCACTTGCCTTTTATCCGTGGCAAGTGATCATTTATCAGTGGTCTTGGCTAACTGGGGAGATCCCAATGGACTGGTGGTTGGCAAATGTGATACCCATCTACAAGAAGGGCCAGAAGGAGGATCTGGAGAACTACAGACCTGTCAGTCTGACCTCAGTGCCAGGGTAGGTTGTGGAGCAGATCATGTTGAGTACCATCACAAGGTATATAGATGACAACCAGGTGATCAGGCCCAGTCAGCATGGGTTCATGAAAGGCAGGTCCTGCTTGACAAACCTGATGTCACGCTATGACAAGATGACCTGTCTAGAGGATGAGGGAAAGGCTGTGAATGTTATCTACCTAGACTTCAGTAAAGCTTTTGACACCATTTCCCACAGCATTCTCATGAAAATACTGGCTGCTCATGGCTTCATGGGTGTATGCTTTGCTGGGTAAAACACTGGCTTCACAGCTGGGCCCAAAATGTGGTGGTGAATGGAGTCAAATCCAGCTGGTGGCTGGTCAGAAGTGGTATTCCTCAGGGCCACTTCTGTTTAATGTCTTTATCAACAATCTTGATGAGGAGATAGAGTGTACCCTCAGTAAGTTTGTAGACAATGCCAAGTTGAGTGGGAGTCTTGATCTGCTTGAGGGTAAGGAGGGTCTAAAGAGAGATCTGGATAGGTCAATGAGCCAGGGCCAATTGTATGAGCTTCAACAAGGCCAAGTGTCAGGTCCTGCACTTGGGCCACAACAACCCCATGCAATGCTACAAGCTTGGGGAAGTGTGGCTTGGCAGAAAAGACTCTAGAGGTACTGATTGACAACTGGCTGAATATGAACCAGCAGTGTGCCCAGGTGGCCAAGAAGGCCAACAGTATCCTGACTTCTAGCAGAAACAGTGTGGCCAGCAGGACTAGGGAAGTGATCATCCCCCTGTACTTAGCATGGGTGTTGATCTCTTCTCACAAGTAACAAGTGATAGGGCAAGAGGAAATGCCCTTAAGTTGTGCCAAAGGTGGTTTAGGTGGACATTAGGAAAAAATTTTGACAGTAGGGTTGCCAGGGACTGGAACAGACTGTCCAGGGAAGTGGTTGAATCAGCACCCCTGATGTGTTTAAAAGCTGTGTAGATGTGGTGCTTAAGGGCATGGTTTAGGAGTGGACTTGGTAGAGTAGATATATGGTTGGACTGGATGATCTTAAAGGTCTCTTCCAACCTAAATGATTCTATTATTCTAATCAGAAGAGTGTTTACTATTTTAGAGTATGGGAAGTGACAGATCACAGAAAGAGACACTGGAAGGAAGCACACGCTGGTACACTAGAGGATTAACATGGATTTACAAAGACAACAATGCTATTGTTAACGTGGCAGGTTAGGAAAATCAGATATACAGCATTACTTTGGATGAATGAGAACTAGAAAGGTTGCTTCTGCTTGAGGTGTGAGGTGACAGCTTAGACCCTGAACAAGAATTTCAGTTGCATGGATGGATAAAAAAGTCTGTATCTTTGGTACATTGCATGGAAGTGTCTTGTTGTCCTGGTTTGGCCAGGACAGGGTTAATTTGGTGCAGCGGGGCTATTCCATACCATGCTGATACCATGCCCCGGGGCCAGTTCCGAGTTCGCAGGTTCAACTCCCGGTATGCAGCTGGTCCACTCTGTCTGTCCACATGGTATCGCTTGTTTTGTACAATGTTGTCATTGCTGTTATTTCTGTGATTGTTTCTTGTGTGTCATTGTATTAAACTCTCCTTATCTCAATTCAGAAAGGCATTCCTGCCTTCCCTTTGTTCGAGTTGCCGGAGTTAGAGAGGGGTGGGCAGCAGCAGCAGCCACGTGGCAGGGACTAAACCACCACAATTGTATAGTCTCAATGGGAGAACTGAGAGAGAGTTTAGGTAACACCCAGGTAACAAGGCTAAGTGACAGCCAGGATAATGGAACTGCTGAAAGCGAGGGAGAAAGCAGAAACATAGAGGAGTTAGAGAGAGAGTTAAGAAATATTCTTTTAGAATATTGAGTTTGGATTGGCAGTGGAAAATCCAAAATTGGACAGGAAAGGCCTGGGATAGAGAATTGCATTTCTAGGTCCTATGCCCTAACCTCTCTAATATATAAACCTTTCTGCCCATCCACACAATCAAGACAATTCTTCAGCTGCAGGAACTTTTCTAGAGAGTATGATACAAGCAGAAAGTGCAGAGGGATCCTTTACATTGGAGCTGGAGGGAACATAAAGCAATCCTCTGGAGAGCAGAGAGAAATAGTAATAGGAACTGAAAATGAAAGATTCAAAGGAGCTAGATGAAATCAAGACAGATATCACAAGGTATATTACCAGTGAAGTTAGCTATGACCCAGTACTGTTTCTTAGGAGAGGCAAGAAGGAGGCAGTCTTCTTCCCAGAAACTGAAGCCATAACCTGCTAGGACCATGAACTTCTTGTCATCCAAACTTAGTAAGTGCATTTCAGATTCTGTTCTCAAGGCTAGGGAGGCTTTATAAATCTTTCAAGTAGCCATCTGTTACTGAATGCTATAATTTTTGCACATCTTACTGTGTACATAGCCTCTTTCATACTTAACAAGTGCATAAACTCCGTAATGCATTTCTGGTACTCCTCAACTCATGGTAAATGATGTTTGCCCTGGGATGTCAACTCCTATATTCACCAGGACTACTTCACTAAGAAAACCAGCACCTAGCACTGAGCACACCCCTCTCCTGTAGCTGTTGAGTGAGCTCTTGGACATGAGCTGTATGCAAAGACCTGGTCCTGGAGTCGTTCTGCTACCACCTGAGCAGATGTCCACGCTGCTCAGCAGTGGATGCACCTTGGCTCTGTGTAGGCTGGTCTGACCAGCTGGGAATGACAAGATACTCATCTATGAATCTCCTCATTTAAGCAAGGAAGATGCTAATAACAGAAAGAAGACTGGCTGTGACAGAACCTCCAGAGGCAACATGGTGAGGTTAAGCACAGGTCATCTGGGTTACATGACTTTTTTTAAACAGCCTTTATTATTTTCAGAGTACTACTTAATATTTCCTGAGGGAAAGACTAATATTTATTAGCTGAAGTATTATGAAATTACCCTAATTTTATGTCTTGAGCAATAAAGATGTACAGTGGGTAACATTTATTCTCTTGGAGAGACCTGGAATTCATCTGTAAAATAACTGTTCTCTTTCTCCATTATGAATAGGCTGCTGTTATTCATAATCTTTTTAAGTTTCTTTTTGATTGAAAATCTACTTTTTAAATTTAATTTTTTTGTAATTTCAGAGTTCTCTTGCTATGAATAATGAAAAATTGAACAGTGTGACTGTAGCAAGAGGACACTTAGAGCAGGAAGATAAGCTGAGTCATGGGGAGTGCATGGTCTTTTTTCTCTGTCGTGCTTTCCACAAGGCCTCCCAGCATCACTGGCCCTGGCTTCACTCCATGGAGAAGAATGCAGCATAGCAACTGCCTACATTCAGATAGAAATCTTACAAGGTACAAGGTCTTTCCCTTTTATACTGGTAAAGTACTTTAGAGTTCCCTATATGCTTTAAAAATTGTTTTAAATGGTCTTACCATTGATACTAAAATGCTGCTATGAATTTTGTAAATTGATGCCCAAGTCATGAAATGAGATGACTCCTGCAAAGGGAACCAAGAACTGCCTGTTCCAGCTTGATAATCTCTTTGCTAGGTGTAATTTTCTCTATTTCATTACTTATCATTTGAAGATCATAAAATATCTTTTCATGACTCTTCTGTAATGTGCTCTGTTGCACTGAATTTAAAAATTGAGATAACAAATATAGAATAGGAGAAAGAAGGAGACTCAATTTCAGGTCTAGTGAACAGGCTTTATTTCCTCTTACTTCTTGCTCCAATGACACTGGAGATTTATATCTGCAGCCATGGCAGAAGAATTGGCCTAGTCACTGAGGGAGATTAATACTTCAGAAACAATGGACAAATAGTTCAAAAACCTCACCACCATTTCTTTCTCCATAGCTGTGGGGGGTTTGTATTCCCTTCATGAACAAACTGCATAGAAATATACCTAATACATATTCGAGAAATATCAGCTAATATCAGCCAATATTTGCAGCTTCTCAGAAGTTTCAGAGTAAAATGAAAAAAAAAGCTTTATATTCTCGGCCTTGGAAAAATATCATCAGAGCTTTAAACACAGCATTAGACTACTTGCCTCTTTATGTATCGGGCTAGAATGAATGTAAGGATCACCCATAGCTTTCTATCAGTGAAAGTCTCAGGGAAAAAAGTGCACAAGCCTATCCTTTTACTGTGCCATTGTTGCATTTCCGGGAAGCAAACATATGCAGACCCACTATGTATCACAACAGCCACAGCAGCATCCCTGTCATGGGATGCTCCTCATTACCTGGGGTCTTTCATGTCTAAATGATTCAGGCTTGCTGAGGTGTGTGTTCTTGCTGCATTTTTCCCATTTCTCACTCTGTGGATACATTTTGGGCCCCATGTGTGAATAAGCTTGCACTACATTAAATAAGAGTTAAAAGCAGGAGCCAAAGCCATCATGGTAGGACCAGAGTCTCATAAAAAATACCCGTAATGACAAATACTTTGGCATGCATTAGAAGGGCCAAGGCTTGCAGGATCAGTGCCCTGCACAGGGCACCTCTCCTTGTGGAAATGGAAGACCCTGAGAGAAGCCAGGAGGGCACAATAGCCCCAGCATCCACAGGTTGGTTTGTACCTTGCCAGGCTGCTTGAGGAGTGATGCCTACCATCAGTCATGCTGACAAGCAAGGTAGTTAGGGTCCTCCAAGTGTTCTTTTATTCCCTATCTCAGATGGGAGTGAGACAGAATATGTAAACTGTGAACAAAATGAGGTGCGGTGCAATTCATTAATCACAATGCTGGGTTACTAAGCAAATTGTCGTTAATTTCCTGTGCTAGAAAAGAATTAAAATAATGACCTTTGAGTCATTTTATGTATGAGGCAAGAAAATACTCTACATTTGTACTCATTCTGGAGTTTGTAAAAAAACTTTGAGGCACACGTCATCTTTACAATTTTTTTCCAATTAGTCAAATTTCCAGGACTTTCAGTAACAATCTATCTAGCATAGTTTTATCGTAGGTACAAAGTTCTCAAGACCATTTTCTAAAATCCCATATTTTGTAGTCAGAAATTCATAAGACTTGTAATGATATTCACTTTTTAAGTGACTATGTGACACTATAGGGCAAGCATTAATGAAATAAACATCAGTAAGATGTAAAATGCTAAGGCAACATTGACTGGAAAAAAAATTAAATTTTACAAATATAAATGAGACTGAGAAAAATTCATGACGGGAAATCAGAATGCTATTGTGTGGACTGTGTAGTGTGTATAAAACCATAGTTGTATATTGTTCATATGAAAGAGAGATAGAGTTTGCACTGAGACATGTGGATATAACCTGGACAAATATTTTGTATCAACAGTATTTTGCAAAAACCTAATGTTGTGGTCGGGGCGCAAGCGTCCATGTCGCCTCCTTAAAGGGAAGAGGATCGAGGGCAAAACAAGATACTTCCTTCCCCAGACCCACAGGCAATTCCAGCAGTTCCAGCTGCGGCCAGTGGTGGCGCGTGGCAGCACGGCGGCGTGGCGCAGCACAGCGGTCCCTTGGCGACTCCTTAGCGGCGCGGCCCCTCCGGCAGCGGCAGCTCCTTAGCGGTGCCTCTCTCTTGGCGGCGACCCTTTGGCGGGTTTCAGCGGTGCTTAGGCAGTTTTCAGTGGCAGTGGCTCGCACACCCGCTCAGCAGCAGGGCGCAGGCACAGCCCGGTGGCTCCCAAGGCAGCCCATGGTGGCTCACCCTCCTGCTCAGTCTCTGAGCGGCACGGTGGCAGGGTCCCGGGCAGTGCGGCGCGGCAGGGCCCAGAGCGATGTCCTTTGGCGTGGCACAGGAGGGAAAAAGGGAGGTTTTGTTTTCCCCTCCTGCCTTTATATTATCGTGTTCACGTGATTTCTGACTTCCAACTTCCGCTTCCTGGAGGACTTCCCAATAATCCATGGACGTTGCAGTTCTCTTTAGCTGACTTAGGAAGACATTTCGAAACAGTGGGTCAGTTTCCCACACCTAATTATCTTGATATAATATTTAAACATCTTCAAATTGCATAAACATCGATGATTGACATAAAAAGGAGTATTTGGAATCACTCTTATCATTAGTAAAGGGAGTTGGCATTAGTTTTTTCACTACATGGAATACAGATTCCACATATATATTGTTTCTATTTTTTCTCTGTTTATATATGCACAATTCTTGAAGCATTAAGATCCAGTCAGCATCTGTTTCTGAGCCTGTTAAGCAAGAAAACAAGCACAGAAAGATAAATCAAAGACCTCAGTTGTTACCCTGGCACATTTCTCACCTGCTCTCAGCCTCCTGTTTCCATGGCTATCTGAAGCTGCAAGGGCTGCTGTGGTGCTTTATGTCTTCTAAGAGTATCTTCAGATAGATGAAAATGAAGTCATAATCTTTCTGTATTGAAAATAGGTCAAAAACAGGATCAGAACTTGTGGATAGTGGATAAATTTATTTGTGAGTACACACTTTCCTGGCCTTCACCCTAGGAGTGGAGACATAAACAGGAGAACCGGCTTTTATGGTTCAGATACCATAGAAAATGCGGATATAGCTTGTCAGATTTTCTTCGGTGACAAATCCAGGACTTAAACCCTTAATTTACCATTTGGATTTAACTTCAGTTTTAACCAAAATCCAGACCTGATGGATGTACATCCAGCCTCTTCTTCAGCTGCAGTGCTACATCCTCAAAATTTGAAAGGACATTAACGGGCACAAAAGGAAGCCCCAAAAATTCCCTTAGGCAGTAACTTCAGAGTAACTATAGCCTTTTGGACTTAAAGAAAAACAACCCTCATTTCAACGTGGCAGCAGGGAAAGCATGCAAGGTTAACTTTCCTACTGGGACCATACCTGAATTTCTGATTTCACTTCAGGGACTGTATCCCCAGCGTCAAATGTCACCTCAGGACTAGCACGGACTGCTCTCCTCTTCCCTGCTGCTGAAGGCTCTGGCCACACCATGTCCTGAGCTGTCTCCCTTTGTGGGAATGGTGACAGCTGCATTGCTGAAGATCTCTCCCTACACCTCCCTGAGCTAGGACACAGGAAGCATTTGCAGCAGCACAACTAAAAAAACACCTTGAGCAACCTGGGTGAACCGAATTGTCCAAAATAGATATTCATGCTTAATGTGAACTGAACAGCCTTGAATGACAAATGGTTAGCTGTGAAAGGTGAACAAACAAGGAAATGTAAGTGAAAACCAAAACAAACCACCTGTTTAGCAGTGTGATTTGCTTTGGGGATTCCAGAGCTTGGCACCTGCTCTGAGAATATGTTCCAGATGCTTTTTTTGGAAATATTTCTCCATTATTGCTAAACGGTCATAATATAATTGTCAGGCTTATGGAAGTGTTTTTTTTCTCTTAGCAGAAATATCTGCCCTGTGAGCTAGCTGGCTGTACTTCTTTATGGTTCATGGAGAGTGATATGCATTTTGAAGGCCTCATTACTCTCATCCTAAGGTAAGGAGTCTGAAATGGATTGAATGGGTCCTGCAGCAGAAGTGCCTATTTCTTTCCACTGACTCTAATGGGAGACCTACACTGTGAGGTCAGATTAGTAGCCTACAATGTAGACACCTCTGTTTGTACAGATAAGTCCTCCATCAAGAAAAATGTTGACCTTTTTCTGTTATAAAAAAATTGATTCCTCTATCCCATCTCTACCTTGACAAACAAAACAGCTTGTCAAAGGAAAGGTTAAGCTAGGAGGTAAAAACACAGTTGGAAATGACTTCAGTACAAGGATTAATATGACTGTAAGACAGTGGCATAAAATTAGTCCTTGAAGCATACCACTAAACACAGTATTTTTCATACATATCTGAAGTATACTACTGATTTTGCTGATGATCACCACAGATTTTGGCTGGCTTTTCCATTTCATAGTCACGACTCCTTGACTTTTTTGTGTTAGACCATTGCTCAGATACTAATGCAACCCTAGTGGCAAGTGTTCAGCAGCCCAGATGAGATGCCAAAGGTTAGTAATGACTTTTGAACAAACACTGCTGAAGTGGCAGCGCATACTTGAAAAGGCACAATCTTTCCCAGCAGTTCAATATTGTATTTTAACTTTGTAGGCAGTTAGCCTGTGGGTGTCTTTTTCATTTGTGAACAGCGCACAACAGAGCACTGCAATTTTGCACTCTGGTGGGAAAGTGTTACTTCAACTTAATTGACTCTTTTTGCTGTGTGGAAATTATTTACCTAGAAATACTACAGTAGAGGTCCAAATTGCTTTCGAAAAAAAAAAAAACCAACCCCATCCTGAAAACTTAGGATTTTTTGCTGGATGAAGACATTGCACTGTGGCAGTAGCCACAGCAGCCTTGTTAAGGCTAAAATGATGCTGTACTGAACAAACTCCTCTTAGGCTTTTTTCTTTCTCTTGGTTATTGAGTGTGTAGGGCAAAACAGGACTGTTCACTGAAGGTCAGAGGAAGGAAAGGTTGTTCAGATATTGTTCCATTTAGCTGTACTTGGATTATGTTCTAATTAGATGTATGAGATAATGAAAATATATCAGATAATGAGAATTGCACAAGTACTAAATTTCTTTTTAATAAATTGAGTTTATTTTGTACATTGTCTTGACATATAAAAGCTAAGCTGGAAGGCTAAGGCTGTGATACCCTTACTATAATTCTTTCTGCTTTTAGAAACACATAGGAGGGTAGATCAGATACAACATGCCCATGGAAAAGGAGAAATTACTACTTAGCCCTAAACCAGAAAAAAAAAAAAAAGGAGAACTGAAAAGTTTCACGGACAAACCAGCTTAATGTCAATTCACAGAAATACACAGTTCATGAGTCAAATTGCTTGTAAATAACTAGGAAATAGCAAGGAGATAAACTGGCCACATGGGTTTGTGAGGAACAGATTGCAAACCAACTTATTTTCTATGGTAGCATTGCAGGTTTTGTAGTTAGAAGAAAAAAAACAAACAGGATTTACATTTTGGCTTTTGCTGCCCTTTTGACTCTATCAGATAATAGTTTTGTAACCAAGCTTGGGGATGGAACCACAATAAGCAACAAAACTTGTTGGAAAACAATACTGTGGAAATAGTTGTTGGCAGCTTATTTAAAGCCAGAAGGTATTTGGAGAGGAGCTTGGCAACGTCCTGTCTGGAGTTTGGTGCTGCATAGAATTTGTGTGCAGGAAGAAGAAATAAAACCCCCTGCTTATGGACCTCAAAGACAGTGGGGAGCTCAGAGAAGCTGCTGAACAGAAACAGAGAACTGTTGTGTGTAGGATGGTGGTGCAGCATCATAAATAGGAGTGTCAAGTATAAGGCACATAAATAAATCCTACACTTTTGTCAGCGCCCATGAGGCTTCAGAAGGGGTACTACACCCAGAAAGCTCCATCCTTCAAGACAAATCTAGAAAAACAAAGCCCACGATTGTAAGATTGAAAACACTTACTTAGGAAAATGTGAGATGCGTATTATAAAGCCTTTTTACTTCTGTAATGGGTGGATGCTAATTGGAAGGGAACAAATAGCTCTCCACCATGACCCATGGAGGACATGAGGAAGCAGTGAGCTAAAATTGCAACAAAGATTTAGATTAAATAGGAAAGCTTCCTAGAAGGAAAAAGATAGTAGAATCTACACCATGGGACACTTTAAAAAGCAGGTTACACCGTTTGTCAGGAACAAGTTAAGTACAGCTGATGCTGCTTTAAAACAATGGACTTCTCACATCTCTTTCAGCTGCTTTCCATTATTTTCACTACTTTTTTATTACTTCTGTATGTGTCTATAGCAAATCCTTGCTTTCTTCTGAGAGAGAAAATAAGCTGGAATATTCAAAATGAACAATTTTGAAACGATGCCTTACAACAAGGAATATAATGTTAGCTCTTAAAGAATCAGGTCCTCAAAAAGTTTGGGCAAAACAATCATGTAACTCACAGACTGTGACAGGACCAAATGATACAGTGAATGAACTTCTGATCTCAGCTTCTGAACATAATTGGCCTTATTTCATCCCCACATGTGTGCAATCTGCAGCAGTTAACTGAATTTATGAAAATGGAGTGCTGAGGATGTAAAACCTCATCTATTTGTTATTTGTGCTCCTTAAGTACACACTGCTAAATGAAAGAAGACCAGAGAGGAGACCTGAGTATTGGCTCTCAGCTCGTCCATTTGCTCCCTGGCTTCTCTTGAAGGCTACCAGCTATCTCCTTCTGAGGCACCACCCAAGCATAGTTTGGGCAAGAGGTCACTTGGACCTCTCTCAAAAGGCAGAGTGGATGTGACTGTGCCCAGCCTGGCTCTCTGCCAGAGTCCTCTTCCAAGAGTCCCCCTTCAGCCTGTGCCCTCTCAAGGACCTCCTCCCATCTATCCTTTAGAAATGCTACATGTGGATCACTGTCCTGTGACATAGAAACCCTGTAGTAGACCACACCACAGCTTTCACAGTGTCCCAGAGACTCCAAGCTGGAAAAATGTACAAAAATGACACATAAATGCCAATGGAGCCTCACAGCTGACTCTGGGACACCACTTAGAGCCAGGAGCTATATCAGCTTATCTGTTCGGCCTTAAGGAGCTAGCTCTGCAACACATGGATGTGACCAGTGATCAATACCTGGCTCTCTTCTGCTTAACAAATGGGACCACGACCTGTCTCCAAATTGCCTTGCAGAGAAGTATGATTAACTCTGAAGGTTCATTTATATCTTCTTGTAGTGGGTCTGGCTGAGCTGGTTTTCCACATAGCAGCAGTGGTTTTTTTTGTGCTGGGAGCTAGAAGGATGTTGATAACACACCCATGTTGTGACTGCTCCTGAGCAGTGCTCGTACAGC
>JAVSBS010028645.1:112306-149975 GCA_033124195.1 Coracias cyanogaster
TGAAGAAAACATTGATAAAATCTTAGCTATCTAGTTATTGCTACAACAAGCATATGTTTGTTATATTTAAACATATTATGTAGTAGAATAAAAATTATTATATGTATGTCAAAGTTTATACAGATATGTCTGGTATGGGAAAATAATTGTGAAGAATATAATTGAAAGGAGGTGATGATAGCGACAGGATGCCAGTTCCTTAGAGATCTGCAGTTTGTTTCAATCTCTAAAGACAATCAAGGTTTTCATATATACATCAATTAGACTTTGATTGCAATGATAAATATTCAAAGACTTCCTGCAAACTCCTCAATGTAAATATAACTGAAAAACTATATAATGATGTAATTCTTATAATGTGAAGCTAAGGCAAACTACCACATACACTTAGCGAGGACCAACAAAAAAAATACATCATTTTGGACAAGAAAATAACCTGTACTATGGCTTTTTCTATTTTATTATTTGTGACTAACTGTACTTTCTACAGTGTCACTCCTGCTGGCATAACTGTATCTCTCACATTTTCTACTACAAATACAAATTTTTTTTAAGGAGTTCACCTATTCATTCATTGATGGAATATTTTTTGAGACATTTCTCACTTAAGAGAAGTGCTGTAGGAAGCAAAGCTCCTCCTAAGCCTATGATGGTTCAACGTGGAGCCTGAACTACTGTAGTTCCATCTAAGGTGCTCAGATACCTTTTACTTATTTATTTTTTCAGCTTTGCTCCATCTTATCCAAAACTAAAAGCCTCGGCATCTCTGTCTACATGTAATCTATAAGAAAGTAATAAAGTATAACTTTACTTTTTTTTTTTTATAATTCTTTTTCATTTGTCACCTTAACTAAAACAGTGATCAGCTACTAGCAACTACCTGGGTCTTCTGTTGGGGAGGTAAAGTAAAATGATCATCTGCCTGAACTCAAGAGGTGCCGCCCTTTCCCTTTCATTACAGGTAGTGGGTCTGGTTGAGCTGGTTTTCCACATAGCAGCAGTGTTTTGTGCTGGGAGCTAGAAGGGTGTTGATAACACAACTGTGTTGTGACTGCTCCTGAGCAGTGCTTGCACAGCACCAAGGCTCTTCCCAACATTCACCCCCCGCAGTGGGATGGGGTGGGCAAGACCTTGGGAGGGGACACAACTAGGACAGCTGACCCCAACTGACCAAAGGGATATTCCAGACCATATGATGTCAGCTCAGCTATAAAGCTAGGGAGAAGGAGGAGGGCAGGGGGGCCGTTCCATTGTCCTCCAGAGCAACTGCTACATGTCTTGGAGCCCTGCTTCCCAGGGAGTGGCCAAACATTGCCTGCTGATGGGAAGTCGAGAATAAAAATGTTTTCTTTTGCTTCCGCTTGCAGATTTGCTTGGTTTAAAAGCCTGGGGTGGGTTAACCTTGGCTGAGTGCGAGGTGCCCACCAAGCTGCTCTATCACTGTCCCCTTTTTTTTGCTCTGCTGAGGAGGGAGAGGGGAAATTGGGGAGGGTGATAGAGTGGCTTGGTGGGCACCTGGTGCTCAACCAAGGTTAATCCACCATATGTGCTCAGACCCCTTACAAGTTACAGTTACATTTCCAAACACTCCATTCAAAGATAAATTAATAAATGGTGACCTAATGTGACAGATATGCTGTGCCCATACATTTTCTCCTCTTATCTGGCAGAACTTTTTAAAGGTAGTCATTTTTTGACTGCTGTTCTAAAAGCTATGTTCTTCACACTGCACACCATGGCTGATTTCGTTGTCAAGCTACATTTAGTCTGGCATATATCTGTGTATGGTTTAACCACAGGTTTATTGAAGCGATCATGGTCATTATCTCTTATTTTCCTTGAATGCATACCATCTCACACAAAGCTCTACTATTATCCCTGGTATGAGAATATCTGAGCCGAGTCTTTTTAAAGACTAATTCAAAATATCACATAATATTTCCTCTAATGGAACAAAAATGATTTATGATTTTTCAGGAAAGTTATTTGCACTGTTATATAGCACAGTTAATAGCTGAGGTGCATAAAGACTGCAATCAAGACTTTTCATCACATTTTATATCTGGCTGTCTTTTATCCATAGGTTTCTTCTCCACTATATGTGCCCTTTTACATGAAATATCTCTTCATTTCTGCTGAGTTAATTCACCCTATCTCTATTGTTATAGGAACTAGTGGACCTTTCACATGTTTAATACAGGGTGGTGTAATTTTCCAAACACCAAATTTCCCTTTTTATTTCCATAAATGTGAAATTCTTAATGATGTATTTGCTGTAACATTAAACTAAAGTAAATAAATGAGATTTGACAAGATGGAGATGACAGTCTTAAGCCTGGGAACAATGGGACTTGTTTCCATTTTCATTTCTCACTCCAAATGCTACCATGTCCTAACATGTAAATATCTGTTAAGGAGCAGTGCCATCACCTAAAACATGTTGGATACCTTTATGCGGCCAGCAGAATTGGACAGGGGGCTGTAGCAGTGTTAAAAAAAATATAGTCAGTTTACAAGCTCTCAGAGAGCCCAGAGTTGGAATTCTGCAACTTACATTGATTCTACATCCTTTAAATGTGACAGTAATGTGAAATGGAGAATGGTATAATTTTTCTTTCAAAATTCAAAGCTACAGAAAAACTCAAAACTTCTTGCAGTCCTGCAATAAAAAAGCCCTCAGGTTTGACTTCAGTTTATACACTTCCTTGTAAAGGAAGAAGAAGAGGATGTGCATAAACAAGAAGACCACGTGGAAAGAGTGAGCCATGACACATGAGGGAGAGGTCAGCTCCTAGCTCAGGAACTGATTCCTGCTGCTGGGCAAATCGTTTCACTTTTGTATGTACAACAGAGATGATAATGTCTCCTGGAGTGGAGACAGGTATTTTAAAGCAGATGTTGTCTTTCTTTTCTTTAGCAACAAGGGGCAGTGACTTTGATGGAGGCATCTACACACTCCTAGAAGGAGATGATAGTATTTGCATGGAATTTGCTTTGAAAGGAAATCATAACCTAATAGCTTTATTCCTGTCATTCTGCTCTTTCCTGAGCTACACCAAAGCTCTGAATTTCTTTTGAGTCCTTGACAAGCCTCTCATTTAGTTTTTAATTTAGTAATATATATAATGCTTATGATCTTGGCAGTTGGATGCTTTGCATATAAGTAAAAATTTAACATTAAATAAGCCATCCACAACAGGTAACAGAAGTTAAATTACTGCTGTTCATACTGTTGAAAACTTTGACATTAAAAAAAAACAAACAACAAAACCAAACCAAACCCAAATCCGTCAAAAGCTAAAGACAACACATCAAATTTATGTTACACTCTCCAAGGCACAAAGCTCAGACACTGGCTACATCCAAGTGCCAAACTGGAAACTCCTGCTAGAAAAAGCACTGCTCCAATCCTGCTCCCACCTAGGACCAGCCTGGCTGGTGGAGATCCTTCACTGACAGACAGCAAGGGTAATGGATACAGACCTGCCTCCCAGTTTCTTGGCTCATTTGCTTCTGAACAGTGAAAGCATTTTTCTTCTCTGGAATGTGAATGAAATGTTGCTACCACCCATTTCAAGGAAGAAGGAGGTAAGGTTCAGTGTCCCACAGGGAAATGGACAAAAGTCACATGGAGCAGCCTGCACTAACTCAGGCTGCACTCTCCTCATATGTAAGGTGCATGTCCTCCCTTACTCAGTTTCACATGGACCATGTGGCTCTGTGGTTCCCAAATGCTGGTGTTACATAATTAGAAAAACCTCTGGGGTGTAAGGGATTTTGAGTTCTTGTGTGTGTGCAGAGAACAGTATGTTAATTGATTTAACTAAGCTTGTGTTCAGCACCCTTTAGGAAAATAAAATCTTGCTTTGAGAGGTAATGTGATCCTACAAATTAATACTAGGATGAGAAGTAATTAATCCAACAGACTGTTACTGAAATTTCACATGAACCTGTCCCACACTGCCAAAATCAGGAGCCTCAATAAGATGCAAGCTGCCAAGCCCCCCTCAAACACTTCCCCTTCCCAATTAGTCAGCTAGGCAGGTGGCCTGATGTTCAGAGGTGCTGAGCACCTGCAACTTCTGACTTCCACATCTAAAGAATTCCATGGGAATATGAATGACAGTTATATCTGAAAATCAAGCCATTTGGGTGAAAACATGATTTAATGCTCTTTTTTCAGGTTCCGGCTGGATTATGCTTTGGTTTACCCATTTCAGAGATCATACTAGCAGTTTTATCAGCTTCATATGAGCATAGTGTATGTTACTTAGGAGAACACTGAATAAATGCCTTACTGCTGCAATGAATATGTTTCTGACAGCTGCTGGCTCCAAAAGGCATTAAGTGACTTTGGCTTCCCAGGCTGCTCTGAGGGCAGAGATTCCCAGCCTGCAGCCAGATACTGCTGTCAAATGGCAGAGTTGCACTGTGGCCCAAGGACTGTGCAGAGCTACCCCAGGCAAAGAGGTGGCTCTGAAACATTCAGGTTCCTATGCATGCTAAACCCAAATCACACAGGCAGTGGTCACAGGATCCCACAAGTCCAGCAGTAATTCCATAAATAATTCAGTTTAGGAGTTCAGTCTACATAACCAACATGGAGCTGAAATGTCAGAATATCATGAATACAGAGATGTAGCCATTTTTTGTGAATACTGCAGAAGTAGTAGTATAGTCTTGATGGTGTAAGAGCGGAAGTAAAGCAAAGTTTGTGGGGAGAAATTAAATGTTTCAATAGACTAGTTTGCTAAAGCTGGAAACAACAGAGAAGTGATTGGACACCCAAGCCAATATAGAAATGGCAGTTGCGAAACTAAAATTAACCCGTCAGACAGTCTGAAACAAACAAAAGTAGTAAGTACCTGTGGAGAAAATAAGCTTGTTAAATACTCTGGAAAAGAGTGAGAAATATATTTATTCCTCTTCAAGGCTAGAGAGGTTAGTTTGGGGTGGGGGATGTTAAATGAGAACATGCCTCAGAAAAGTCTTTAATCTCTTAGCATTTGTAAGAGGCATGACTTCTAGTACCTTATTTTGGAGGTGTGTCATTGTGGTGGTGTGTGAATAACACAAAAATTTCAGTGATGGCACGACTGCACTGAGAGAATTAGCTCCCTCTGGAAGATGGGTGTTTCTGTTCATCATTTGTGTAAGCTCATCCTGGTGCATTATGGTTGTTTCCAGGAGGAAAACATTTTGTTTCCAGGGGGTCATATGACATAGCAGCAAAAATGTCATGCAAAGGCTCCAAAGATGATTGCTATTGTGAGATTTGTTGCCAAATTCAGTGTTTGCTGCTCTAGTAGTAGTCTAAATTAATTTGGTACACACTAGCCCTGAGTATTTGTTTCTGGGGCTATATGAAAGGTAAGAGTTCTGATTCTGACGAAATTTCTCTTGGTTTAGGATCTTTTAAGTTGTAAATTGTTTTTTATGTAGGTCCCAGATTAGGCTGGTAATAATAGTGCTTGACAGGATTTTATGCCCTTTCAATTCACAGATGCCATCCACCTGCCCAGGATAGTACACCTGTCCAATAAAGGACATCTAAATAATTAAAATGATCTCCATGAGTGATCTCTTCAGAGAAAATGAGATGGGATTTGAAAAGCCCTGATCTTTTGAATAGTGGTTGATTTTGTCAGGAAAACATATTTATCTCTGAGCCTCTTACCACAATTGGTAAATCGTAGTTTGATTTGAATCAGCTTATCTAAGGTGATTTCAGCGCAGTGATACTTAAGAGAGTTTGGTGGAGGGACAATTGTTATTGAATTTGATACAAATCAATGAGGAAATTCATCTTTTCAGTGTAAAAATGATAAAGCTTTCACTGAAGTATACAGGACACATAGCCTTAGTGATATAAAAACTTACAATAGTTTAATTTTCCTTTACAACTTTTTTTTTTTTTTTTTGAAGTAGCTCATGATAAAGTCAAAATATTACAGAATTATCTTTATTCTTATACTGGGCCAGTTTTCTGAAGATAATTGACTGAAATTAAGCTTCACAGGGTGAGGATGAACTAGATGACTTCTTGACTTTCATGGGCTGGAGCACAGAAAGTTGGTATTAATGTTGGGGGCATACTGAGGACAAACTAGGGTGCTATCAGAGCGTGGAATGTGGTGGACAGGTTGGGGACATTCCCAGTGGACATGACTGTACTATAGTTGGGAGATAGTTACGGTCAATAGCTGGTTCACCGTGGAGAAAATATGTTGTTTTCTGCACAGAGTTCTCCTTGACTTCATTAGATATAGCGTCATCTAGCTGTATGTTTGCACCACCTGTGATTTAGTATAGACTTTATTTGTGAGACAGGAAAAAAATTGTAATGATGGCTGGTTTGTTATTTCTCTTCTGGCTCTTTTCCTGAGGTAGTCAATATGGTGGTCCAAGAGGGGTTTTTGTCTTGAGACTTCAAATCCAACATGCTGCTTTGTCTTCTTCCTGAAGTTGCCATAAGAGTAGTGGTACTGGAGTTAATTTCTGGCTTGTTAAGGAAGAGGTATGAAGGAAAGAGTCAGAAAAGTCATTCTAATTCCCCATATACAAGTATGTCATCTGGTTGTTCCTCTAGGGAGGCATTTAAAATTTTGGAGCAGACAGATCACCTTAGATCAGCAGATTTTTCATTGACTGAAGGTGTCTGAATGGTTCTTTATCAGGTAGGGACTGGGGTAGCTTTTGTTGTGTTAGTTGGTTCTTGAACTCAGTGCCTGTCGTGGCTATTTTTACAGCATTCTGGAGTCTTGCAAAACAGTTGGGGAAAATTCAGAAGTACTTCATTTTTAGTCTGCTCCCTATTTTAGATCATTTTGGAATGGTTAGACAACGGAAACTGTTTTCCAGGTTTTCTAGCATGCATAACCCCTACAGCTTATTTGGAATGGTGAATCTTAGTCAAATGGCTACTGATGGTCACATCCTCTATGACGCTACTATGCTGCTGGAATAACCTCATAAAGTAGAAGTAATTTTTTTGAGCTAATACTTTATCATCCCTCTCTCTACTAACACACTGTCTCCACTTCACTTCTTTTCTTTTTGGTAATTTAACCTGTTAACATAAAGAAATTAATTTCTGAGTAATTGCTCTCTACCTGTATTTATCTTTGAAGTTGAAGCTTTCATTTCAGACCTGCACAAGGCCTTACATTCCTAAAAGCTATCTATTTTCTCCAACCACAGTCATTGGTCCAATAAAAAAATATCACCTCTGATTGCAAACCTTGCTTTGCCCTAAGCCACCACAGCTCCTGCTTGAAGTGCAATGGCATGCTTCCAGGTTCTCAGCTAAGGCAGAAGGTCAAAAGGATTATAAACAATTAAAAACATCTTAATCCCCATTAAACGGTAGTGAGTCACTAAGGAATGCCCAGGGCAGATCAAAAGCTGTTGCAAGGAGACAAGCTGATAGGGGAAAGCTCTGTGGGAAAACCCAGAGGGAGTTGGTCCTTCCAAGGTCCCCATGCAGGGGGTGGACACGCACCTTAAAAATGAGCATGATTTATTTTGGTTTTAAAAAGGTATTTTTTACCAGTAGTGATTTTGCCCTGAAAAACAAGACTTTAAAGAGACGGTCTAGTCATTGCATTATTCACTACCCTTGGGAATGGCACTTCATGATGGAAGCTGCCGTCAAGCATGCAGAAGACCCCACAGTTAACAGCCAAGAGCTACAAGCCAGGAACAACATCTTCATGTAGTCATGTCCCAGGTCATTGGACACGTGGGAAAGTGCACATTTAGCATCTGAATCAGAAAATGGCTAAGACCTTGGAGGAAGAGGCGGAGAAAACTATTTACAGGGTTGGATAACTCAAGGATACTTTTAATATGATAATGCTTATGAAGTGCCAATGTTTCTAGAGTTCAAAAATTTTTAAAGAGGAACTGATGTATTTATGCATCATGGAAGAAACATTCAGAACATTCTTATTCAGGTGAAAACAAAACATTAGTGCTTTGGCAGTACTGTTGCCTTGATGTGCTGTCCACAGGCTAGACTTACCCATCAAGGAAAAATCTTCTGAAATGCTCAAGCATGGATTACTTCTCAGTTGCTGGATCCTCTTTTTAAGTTTTCTTAGACTACTTGATAACTAGTTACTGCCAGACAAAAGATGGTGAGAGTAACTGGCCTGTTGTTTTATTATAAGAACAAATCTTCAAGTCCCCAGAATCTATGATTGCCTGAAAGAAATGAGAATGTAATGCCCTTGAAATGGTTAGTAAATGAAGTGAAGAAAATCATTGCTTCAAATTGAGTCTTTAGCTTACAATTCTGTCATGTGTAGGTATAAAAGAACATCTCTTATTCTGCCTATGGCTATCATAAAACCAAATTATTTTTGTGTTGTCCAAGTTTTGTTTCAAATAAAGTGATATAGGAAGAAATCATGGGGCTGAGGAAGAACTTGTGCATCTTTTCCAAGCTCTAGGATGAATCATATTCACACATATTTGAGTAATCAATTTTACTAGCACATGGCCCAAACTCCCCAGCTGTAACTACAACAGTGTAGTTAAAGATTGAAAATGTCTTTAAATAAAGAAAAGAACTTAGTTCATCCAGCTCGTTTACACTCTGTTAAGAGTAATTAAGTGCTTTTTAGTCAATGTGGCAGTAGATAACCTTCTAGCTGCAATGACCTCTGTAAAAAGACATGAGGTCACAGAGGCAAGCCATGCATTCTGTCTCCAGCCTATTGCCTTATAATTAAGGAATGTTGTCAAAACTGATGTTATGGTGCAGCTAAAGAATTTCCTACAGCATAAATATAAACATACTTCTGTGTGTGGATAGATGAGCGGATAGCGACCTTATATGCATGTAAGATACCTAATTCTGCTGGTAAAGGATAACTTCATTCTGGCTTTTCCTCATTTTGGAGTGCTAGGCTTTGCATCTATTACAGTTTTACTTTTATCTTATTTATGTAGTGCAAGGGACACCACCAGGTTGCAGCAGGTCCGTATGCCCTGAGCAAGAGGTAAAGCGAAAGGATGATAGAAAGCCAACAGCCAGGAAATGTCATTCTGCTGCTGACTCCACCATCACTCCTACTGTGACCTTGGGTTATATCACCTCTCTCCTAGTGAATCCACCTCTGAAACAGGGGTGTCACAGATTGGGTCTAGTCAAGCTCATGTCCACGAGCTCTGCCACTTTGGCCTTGGAAGTTGCCATTCCCCTTTGAGTGTGTGCCCGGTGTCCTCTGTAAATCTGAGGAGAGATATGTAGGCTTGATTGGCGAAAAATGCAGTATGAAAATAGGGTACAGAAAACGAGGCAGTAAAATACTCAGTTTTGAATTAGAAGAGGGGGAAAAACAGCAGATAACTTAGTTTGCTTCCAAACATAAATAAATAAGTCTAGAAAATATGAGAAATTTCTATATTAGACTGAACATATTAAAGTATACTACCTGTGTTTATCAGTTTCTGTTGTTTCCTGGAAGTTATCCGTAGGTGCTGAGAACAGTTAAAAGCTGTTACTTAACATCTTCTGCCAGACAGAAAATTATTCATGGGAGCCAAGCTAATGTGGGCACTAAACAGACCTGATTCTTCGTGACGGGCACTTGTGCTCTCCTGAATCCATCATCAATCCCTTAACTGCGTATCTCAAGTAAAACACTGAAGTCCCATTAAATGTATCAAGCAGAAAGCTGATTAAATGCTTACCAGTACCAAACTGACATTTTGCTACAGCAACAAATGATTTTACACATCGCTATCTTTAGGTCAGGAGAATTTCAAAGTTATATGAGTATTAACCAAATTATTTTTTCCACTTTCTTGTTTCTCACGAGTATAAATTTACTGTTATGACAACTAACAACCACCAATGTATTAAATTACATTCTGCAAGAATTTTGGTACAAGAATTCTTATTTGCAAAAAAGAAATGCTTCCCTAAACAGAATTAGCTTATTCCTTCTTCTACAGTAAATAATAGCTAAATTAAAATGTTTCTCTATGTCCAACCATTTTTATTGTTATACTAACTGGTCAAAATATCTTCTGAGATGATTTTCTGTCAATTCAGAATGACTTTAATGGCGCCTATGAATTCTTTTGGAGAATGTAAGTTGCCTTTGGGGAAGGAAACATTTTAATGTGGACCATTTAAACCAAAAAATATCCAGTAGCGTTTGAAAAAAATTCTCCATCATTTAACTGCAATTCTATCTTCCTCTTGCTCCTAAACAGGTATGGAGAGAGAACATTAAATTAGCGTGCTCATAGGAAGGAATGCAGTGTGTGTTTGTGTGTCAGAATCTTCATGTCCCTCTTTATATGCATTTCTGTCTGTACCAGAACACGTTAAGAGTAGACAGAAGTACATGCTAGGTGGCAGAATTCATCTCTGATATTGTCTGCTATTATTAATTGTCAGGTAATAACTTTCACAGCAATAATTTAATTTTATTTTTCAGAAATGAATAAAAGGGAACCTATTTTTTTACTTCGGAAGTCCTGTTATCTGCTGCCCCAGCAAAAGGATATTCTACACAATGCTTTTTCCATTCAATTTTTAAAATGGGGGATATTCATTTGTCTTTTTAATAGAACTCTATACAGAATGAGTTCAAAGCCCACAAAAGCCAGGGAAAGTTAGCGACTGCTTAGGATGGTTTTGCATCAAGATTACACTTAAAATACTGAATTTTGGCTAATTTTTTTTTTGCCTTTTATACTCCTTTTCTATAACAGATACACAAAGGAACTTTATGGTAGAGCCATTGTAAGATCCACATAGATAAAGGAAAAGTTAAAAAATCAAAAAGTAGAAGAATAACCTACTTCAGAAATAGAGATATCACATTAGATACACAATACATCATTCTCATTATCACCATTATTCATAGGGATGACTCACACTTAGCAATTGATGTGTGTTTATTCAAAATCTTTTTCCATATATTGTCCTCTACAAAATCAGAGATGATGAGGTGACAGTATGTCTCCTTTCTTTTATACATTGATTAAAAAAAAAAATCTGCCTCATTTCTATGAGCAAGTAAGTATAAAATGCTTGTCTGTATTTCTTACGCATTAAAGAATTTGCACGGGGTCATGAACGGTCAGCATTTATTCTAGCTCACTGATGCATGGGTGTTTCCAGAAGAACTCCTATTAATGTTATGGTAAATTATAGGCACAAATCTCTGTGCATGCTCAATAGAAGTGTAGGCACCTATTGTCAAGGAAGAGTGAAAAAAAAATTGACCAAACCATACCAGACATGGACTTTATTTGGTTGTACTTTCAAAAGGTTGTAGTTTAAAAGGATATTCTTTTCTATAAACCAATATCAGTCTTACTTCCATACATTGAGGTGATTTGTGCTTGTTTGTTCCTCATTTTAAATTACAACAATTCAAGATTCATTCAGCTAATAGTCTAGTGTCAGAAAGAGAAAAATTACTGCAGTTTATTCATCTTTTATTCACATGTGCTCTGTGATATTTTGTTATTTAATAGTCATTTTGTGCATCTGACTCCTTGCCAAAGATCAGGAATTTTCATATAGAACTGGGATCTTTGTTAAAGAAGATGTTTACTTCAGGTGGTAATGGAGGTCTGATTCAGGTGGAAGTGACCTTTTTTCTGCTATTTCCCCTAGACAGAAGATCAAAGGTAAAGTCTCAGATTCCTACGTACATTTTGAACTTACCTAGAAACTACATCTGTTTTCGCATTTGAAGGGTTTGATTACATTTCTTGGTTTTTTTGTTCGTAATGGATTGTCAATCTATCAATCTGATCCATCTTGTAAAGGGTTGGCATTATATTATGACTGTTCCCAGAGAATGAAAAAGAGGTAAAGCATCCAAGATGATTTAATTCAGTCATTAGCTGGCAATTCAGCTAATTAATACTACAGGGAAAAAGAAGTCCTAGTCTAGCACAGACAGCTCCATCCTCAACACGGCTGCTTTTTAGAAAGCCATTTGCTGGCTTTCCTCATACACTATAGAAAGAACATAATCTTAGGGCTCTGGACACCACCTTGAGAGCTGGATGCTGAAAAGGTCTCTACTAGCATGTTTACACTGCATTGGCTAAATACTTTGTGGGATCTAGCTCTTGGATTGATGATTTAATCATATTATTTGCAAAGAAGCTAGTAGACAGAAATGTTATGGTAAAAGATGGTGAAATTAAGTTTGTAGCATTTTAAATTCTTGTTGACCAAAAGTGTGTGTATGGACACCTAACAGGGCTCGCATTATGCCAAGTTAAATCCTACATCTGAGCCCTAACTGAGGATTAAAACAGACAGTTATCAAAATAGGTCAGTAAATCAGTGAGTTACTACTGAGTTAGTCTTTGCTTAGTTCAGGCATTGGACAGACATGATAGAAAATTAATCTATAAAAGTCCTAAAGTAATATTGAAAACTAGTGGTTCACTATTTAATTAAAAGTAATTGGTGCTTATACAAATACAGATAAAGATCTTCAGGCCTAGTTTAAAAACTAGTCATACACCTATCAGTGTCTTAAACCATGTTTCATACCTCAGGATAAAAACAAATGTCACATTTTTATCTCTGAGTTGATCAATTTGTTACAACCTAACTGAATAAGAAGGTCATAGGTTTATCTTTTCAGTAAATCACAGCGCCTAGTACTTTCTAATTTATTGTGAAATTGAAGTCCACCATGAAAATCAAGTCTATCCGAGGCCTGTATTCCCTTGTAAACTTTTTCTTCCAGAAATTCATCTTGAAGTCACAGACCTCTACAGCATCAGTTTTACCAAAATTGCTTCACCCATCATGTGAAGACTTCACTTATTCAGCGAGTGATTTCAGTAGAAACTAGAACAAAAAGACTAAGAGTCCATAGTGATTTATATTTATAAATGACTATGCAAGTGTCCATAATATAGCAGTTCAGAAAATTCTCTTGGTGGTGAAACAGCAAGCATTTGGCCTCATAGAAGCACCTGGTTGTTATTTGAAGACTGTGATGAACTACAGCCACCCTGGACCACTACCTACAACAATTTTTTCCCACATTTAAATTTATCTATTTGATGTATATATCTGCCTTATCTATGACATGAATAATATCTCAGAAGTTTTCTGAAACAGATTTTCCTTAAGGTCTAGGAGTGCTGTGGGTTTTTCGGACGGATGGAGTCCAACATGAGAAAGCAATTGTAGGATCAGAGGTTGTATACTTTAGAAATGATCTAGTAATACGTTTTCTCAAGTCAACAGAAGATAAAGGACTAAATCATTGCTAGGTAGGATAGTAAGTATGGTATATCAGTTACTTAGTTTACAGGCAATTTTGGCTGGGAAGCAGAGGACATGCTATAGATTCACTGCTATTTTCTCTTCCATTACTCCACTTCTATCCTACTTCCTCTGGGCTAGATACATCTTATGAAATACATCTCCTTTCCCTACATCTGGTTTGGCATTATGAGTACATGGCTCTTTCTATGGACATGCACATGAAAAGGAGTGTGTGCACTTTCTTAAAAAGCCTCTCCATGTAGACCTCTTCTTTTTCATTGAGTTGCCACTGACTGTCTCCTGCACTGATTAATCTGATTACTCATAGGAGCCTGATGTTACATTTTCTGTGGCAGTCTTTCCTCATCAAGGGCAAGACTTGCTTACGTGTAATGAGGAGACAACCTGAATTGCACAGCCTTGTACTTGTAAGGATGTACTAAGTCCCAGTCTGATTCCCAGCCTGAATCCCCAGAACTGGCAACAAGAACTTAAAAGGAAAAAGAAGTGAAAATAAGCACAATTTCTATGAAAAAAAAAAACCTGTCTATTTTGTGTGAGTTCTTTTCTTACTCTTTTCAACATCAGAACAGAGCATCTTCCAATATGAACAGAGTAAAAAATTCATACCTGTCACTTGTGGTTCAATTTTCCTCTCAAGGTAGACAATAAACATCAAATCCTGTGGTATTAGTTTTTTAATTACTTCCCATCAAAGAACCTCATTTTTTAAAAAGTCATTCAAGTCCCTACTGTATGTATTGCTTGGAGTATCAACAAATATGAACCACAGGATGACCACCCAGGAAACGCAACATAATTAATCCTACTTAATTATTGGTGTGGAGATTGTCACTTCCTAACATTCAAAGCACCTAAGCCTCTTCTAAATGTTTTAAACATACTTTAACTTTAGTTATCTGTGCTGAAACTTCCTAAACCGCATATCTACTTCAGGCTGGTTTTGTGGGCGTATGGTTTTAAAATTTCAGTCAAAAACAGATTCAGTCACTTCTGAGAATGAGACTAGGAGAAAATACATTGCTTTGCTGTGCCAGAATATTATAGTGGTGGAAGGTTTTTTTGACATCTGTCCCACACTTTCAAGGCAGAAACCTCAGACTTGGAAAAAGAGTCCAACAGTAGTCCAGTTGTTTCCCCAGTTGATATCCACGTCTTCATCTAGCCCTCTGTATAGTAGGCCTCTTGTCCTTAGATACTGGACTAGTTTGAATTCTACCTCTTAACCCCTTGCACATATTATTACTCCATCACTTCTGACATGCAGCTGGCCTGTGATCCATGCTCAGGCTGAAGCTGGTTTCTTGATTTGCTGCGACCAATGCCCATTTACTATCAATCAGCTGAACTTGTCTGAATTAAAACCATTAGGTGTACAGTGCTGCCTTCATGAGCAGCCCTTTCACGTTTGTTACAACTGTGTTTAACACCACACTGCATTGCTGCAGAGAGTTGCTGGATCTCAGTCTTTCCCCAGGTAACATCTGTCCATCACTGCTAGAGAAACTTTGCAGCTACAGCTTGACAACTGCTCTCATAAGCAACCAGTTTAGATCACCCCAAGTCACTGAAATAGCCTTTGGAACTACAGAAGGATGCTGATCAATGCAAAGGAAAGAGTGAGGATGGGTGAGTGGGTGGGTGGAGGGATGTGTAGAAAGAAAAAAATTGATAAAAGTGAAGCCTCACAGTCAAGTGATATATTCCAGAAAAACACTATCCATAGCAGTTTTCCTTAAGTACAGAAGTGATTTATCATGCCAATTTTATTTTTAGTGGCAGTCTATCTCTTAAGTGTAGGGTATATTTCCACTTTTCATGTTTGCTGAATTTAAAATACTGAAATACACAGCTCTTAATCTGGCAAATTACCAAGTATAATTGGTAATGCTTCTAAAACTTACTCAGAGATCCAATTATTTAATAATATTTTTTTTACAAGAATAACCTAAATTATATCCCCTCTCAGTTCTAGATTTAGCAAGAAAACACAAGAAAAGTGTCACACCTGTATGTTAATGTTGGTAAATATTTGGCTCAGCTCGTAATTCAAGTTTTTTTGTGTTGAAGTTCAGAATTCCCATTGCCTTCAAAAAGTCTGGACCCACCAGAAATAGGTGTATATCCAGCCTTGATGTCCTCATTTCCTAATGTGAATACATTACATTGTCCAGTCTGATTTCCTTCTGTATCTTTCTTTATGTACTGTTAAATAAGGTCTGAATGTTATTAAAAGGAAAACATGTATTTGAAGTATTAAAAGGTTGGCAACACATCTTCTTTTCAAATGGACCATAACTACATAAGATAAGTAAAGAAAATAAGAAAATATAAGAAAAAACCTTTTTAAAGCAATATTTGGAAGACTTACTAGTTATTTGCAAACTTGAAATTTCCCCTTTAACTTGGCTTCCCTTTATAACACGACAACAGACATACCAAAAGAACTCATATTGAACAAAATAGGATTGTTAGGTGTGAAATATTCTTCGCATAGCAATTCTTATTAATCTTCTGTCTTTCACTGCCTCAGTATTTTTTCTCCTTTGACTAATCAATATTTTTCAAAGAGTCTTTATTATCATGGCTGCAGGGAAATCACCATTATGTTTGTTTGTAATACGAGGTAAACAATAACTTCTGCTTTTCATACATAGTATTCCAAAACAAAATTGGAATTTCCTCTTGTTGCAGGCCGGGCGACAACACTAGCAGGTGGGTTTCCCACATCTCTCTTTTTTTTTCAGACTGCGTCCTTCAACAACACGCAGGTGAGGGGATCTGCTCTGTTATGAAGACATGCTCTCACAGTGCTTACCTGCCTCTGTTCCTCTCTTCTCGTTCTGTGTTTTTGTGAGTTATTTCAGGCTCTGGTACTTCTGGAAACAGTGCTGACATCCAAATTTTTCATCCTGTTTCTAAGAAACATGCAGGCCTTCAGATAATCTGTTATTTAAACAATTAAAAACACAAGCATTTTAGTAGTCAAATGGCCTCACTTGAGGGCAAAGTTTCAAATTTCAGGCAGTTTCCTTTCAGATAGTGACCCTTTAACAGAGGCACAAAAAAAAAAAGAGAGAGAGCAGAAGGAAGATCTCCTTGGTTGGTTAGTTGGCTAGAATCCCCAGAAACAAAGGCTTTGAGATACATTACTCATACACATCACATCAGAAGCTTTGAATGTTCTAAGTGCTAGAAGTACAAATATTTTAATTATGTCAACCTGAAGAACCACGCAAACTGAAAACAGGGAGATTTGGGCTTCTTGAGAAAACCAACAGAGAAAAAAGTCCATGCTTCATTGATTATGACAAATATGATTTTGAAAGTTACTACATCAGCAAAAGAAGAGCCATGTTAAGACTTTAAAGCATATAACTGGTCCTGAAAGAGGTCAGTCTGAATCGGCTGTAGCTTCACCTGAAATACAGCCATGTTATCAGTGCATCAGGTGTTATCATAAAACTGTTAAGGCACAGTGAATTTTTTAGTATACTTCTATGATATTTCAAAAACATTTAGTCAAAACAGGTTGCCAAATGTTTGCTCTAGAGATATGCTCCACAGTGATTATGATTTAATCTTTAAACTCCTTTAAACCCGAAAGACCATTGATTTCTTGTAGAGGAAAAAAATAACCTAAAACCCCCCAATGTTCGTCTTTTATAATGACACTGGCAATCATTAAACAGCTGGAATGCTGAAGGTGAATTTGTTACTTCTGTTTTTCCCTGCTTTATGTTTGCCGCCTCCTGGAAGGCATGGAAGTAAGAGTAGGAATGAAACACTTTAAATGTTGTTATTGGTTTGAGAAATACTTCCCTAAAAGCTGAGACAGGTGGCAAGGCCCTATAGAGGCTGGCATGAGAACCTGGACTGTGCATTTTCTAGCTCATTTTCATTAACAGCAATGATGGCTGTGAGAAAATATGGTCACCATGCAGGAACCTTTCAGGGCTTGACTGACTCACCACTTTGCTCGGCGTGACTTCTGGTGCAGAATATGCGGTTGCAACTCACCTCCAGGTGCTAACAAAGACCTCCAGCAAACAAATAAATAGTAATATAATTTCTGACAAAACTGCTGTCCATATTTGTACTGCATTATTAGACAATTAATGCTTTTGTGTGAAGCAGGTACTGGAAATCAAGGACAACCATTTTGTACAGGATTTACTACCTACCAGTGATGCTATATAAATAAAGAACAAGCTCTGTTCAAAGATTGTTGCTAAAGATCATAAACTGATCAGATTTTGCCTTCAGTGAAAAAAAGACATGAAAAAAAAACCAACAACCCTGCTGCAAAAGAGCCTACAAGCAAAGCCAAAAAGCTTTCACTGTTTTGAACCAAAGGAGAGTTTGACAACAGTTCAACATGTAAAATAATTTGTTAAAATGCCCATCCAAAACAAAAATCCCATGGTTATCTGTGCAATACATATTTAATTTCTTGACAAGAAGGTGGTGCACATTTAACTCAAAGCACAGTGTCTTAGCTGTGTAGGCTCCATTCAGCATTTTAATCTTAATGACTTCCATGGTGCCAAACATTCATCCAGCTCCACAGAATGGAGTTGATTTCAAATGACTTCAGGTCAAGCTCCATGTCTAATAAGGCCTAAATATACAAGGCTTCTCCAGAGTAATCTAATGGAACATACAGGAGGAGTTAGAGAGTCGCAAATCTGAATCTTTCAGCAAAGATAAGCCTTCTTATAGAGGAGGGGAGGAAAGGGTAATGTTGCACCAGGCAGTTTGGATAAGCAGCCCCAAATCCCCATGGCCTGTGTTGCTGAACGCTGTTTGAGAGTGATTTAGTGTACTCTTATTTAAATGCTTCAGAGTGTTTGCATTTTTATTGCCTACTTTGTTTTAATCTATAGTAGTTTTAACCATGTTCTAATCTGCCAACTTCATCGCTTATTTGCGAACACTGTCTACTCAAGTGGCTCTGCTACAGAGCTGAAGTGTAGACAGTCTTGTTGATAGGCCCTTGAAATCAGCTTAATTATTAAATTCCCTGTAAACTTTCCTTACATTCACAACAGTTAATGTAACCAAAATTGTGAACCTAATTTTCCTTCAGTGCAATGCAGAAAAAAGAATATCCTTTTGCAAAAGGTCTTTCTGCTTTAGAGCATGAAAATACCTCATTTTGCCACAAAAGGCAAAATGAGGTAAATGGCGAAAAAAGGCATGCAGCCAGCTTAGGGTTAAGCAAAGTATGTCTTAGCAGTGGGCAGCAGATTAAGCCAAAAGTCAGTCTTAAACACAAGAGCAAGAGTTCCTCTAATTTTCATGAGAGTTAACACATCTCCAAGTCCAGCCTAAAGGGCAGCATCAGCACCATCACACGTCACTTGAGCAGTCAGCTCCCCAGTCAGCTCTGGAAGGGTGGGCTCTCTCGTGAGTCCATGTTTTTCCTCCACCAGAAGGAAGATAAGTAAGCAACAGCAAGGACATGAGAGGAAAAGGAGGGAGAGGAAGCTGGTCAATTTCCGGCTCTCCTTCTAGTCAGCAGTGCTGGTTGTTTCAGCCACACTGGCACAGGCAGTCAGCAAGGGTTCCAGGACAAGACTGCTTGCTCATTGTCTGTGCTCTGAACCTCAATGCCACAACTGACTTCTCGAACTGCAGAACAACCTTATCCTGGCTCTGCATCACTTCATCATCAGCTAAGAGGCATGTGCATCAACAGCAGTGAGATAAAGTGACACAGACTTGCATCTGGGCTAGCATCCAGCGGAGGGACTCCACAGAGCCCTGGAGTATGTGTTCTCAGTAATGGCAAAGCCTGCACAAAGCCTGTGCCATCTCTTCTGCATTGTTACTGTTGCTGGTGTTACCTACATTGAGCCAAGGAAGCTTGCTAGCATGTGTTGATGTTATAGGTACAGATATCCTGGATGCACCTTGGAAAGAGTCTCTGGATATTTATCATGTGCCAATCACTACAATATCTAGATGCTTATAAAATTGTTCAGAACTTGAAGAATTGTGATGCAGGAGTGAGATGTAGTTTGATATTTCCTTATTCTATATGGTATGCTTATCCTAGGGGACACCAATGTGCATAATAGGAATTCCACTGCAGTTATATTTAATGGGGAAAAGGAGATCATAACTAGGCATTGGAAGTCTTTACAAAGGACTGTGTGTCATTTTTTGCACTAGAAATCTTCAACCTATCAGAGCATGACTTTCTAAAAGGTATTCTTTTGCTTAAATTGGTGTTATCTGACCTGACAAAGGACTGCAGGGTGGAGCTCTGCAGGTTGTGCTACTTGAGAGTTCACGCAGCTGAATCGTTGGCTATTAAGGTCCCTCTGCTGAAAATTATTAATCTCTTCTCAACACTTTGATGCATAATACATAAATTGCTTGAGCTCACGAAAAGAATTCTATTATTTCACCGGAGTTTATTGTGTTAAATGTTAAAAAAGCTACAGTACAGAAAGTTGTTATTCTGCTGACTGTCCTGGATAAGAAGCTAACGTATCTCTCATCCTTTGAATATCAGTCAAAAAATTGAAATCATGGTAATGTTTTCAATTTGGCAAATTGGAAATGCCCACAGGAGGTGACACTTACGGAGAACAGTTTCTGAGAAGTAAAAGGGATTAAAATGAAAATAGTGTGGAGGACTCGCAAACAACCATGCCATGTGGCTCTGTCTCTCAAGCTCTTATACCCCCACGCACTTTCAATGCACATCATTGTATTTTCCAAAATCCTAGTGATTTTCGGCACTCAATTTCAAACGCATGCCAGTATGTTTTTGTCTTTAGATCTAAGTGGATTTTTTGTTTTGAGGCAGAGAAGACACGGAGTGTTATGTTTCTGCATATAACACCCATACAGCTTTAGATTTTGTCATAAAGACAAACGTTGAGTATCTATGGGGGTCAAGCCATCTGGGAGAGAAGTCTGACTAACTACACAGTTACATCTAGTGGGGCCTCTGACCTCTCCCACTGTAGTACCTCAGTGCACCTAGAGAAAAATAGAAATAACTAAATTATTTCTCACAGCCTAACTCTTCTGTTCCTGTTACTGAGAAGAATATATCTTTTGTTATAGGAAGGTATTTGATTTCTGATGTATGTGGAAGAGGGGAGGATATTAAATAAATGTCTTTTATATTGGTCATTGCTGTGGTCAATGATGTTTTCTATGAGAATCTGTATGCTAGACATATATACTCAATAAGAATCTATAGACTAGACCAGCTCCAGGACAAATCATGGTCCACACATATACTTCCTTCCTGTTGATCCACAAAACATTTGCTAAAAAGTTTAAACCCATGGAAATCAAATACCAAAAAAAAAGGTTGTATAACATTTGTAGTTTAAAGGCTCTTTCTTTTCAAAATATCATCTATATATTTCTGAGCCTCAACAAAGTTTCTATTAAATGGCTTTCATGTGTGACATGCACAGGATACAGGACCCACTGGATTTTACCACTTTCAGCAGAAGTTCAAAAAAGACATTTCTGCTAGATCTTTGGTGCAGATATAGCTTTTGTCACTCAGCTGGGATAAAAAGCTAGGATAGATGTGATAAAACAAACTGCAAGAGAAACCCAAAGAATAGACTTGAAGGTCTGTAGCACACTTCTACTCTCACTGGCTATCCAAGTACATTCAGCAGAAAATTTGGCTTTTTGCAATGTCTTCAAGCTGTATTTACAGCAGCGTTACAACAGGCCTCTGCATATAAGTCATTTATAACATACTACTCTCAGTTCCCTGCCAGGCTAAATCTTAGAATGAGAAAGGCTTTACTTCATCTTTTCCACAAAAAAAATAAATTATAGCCACTCATTAGGAAATACATTAGGAAGTGTATTTATGGAAGCTGTGAGTTTTCCAGAGAATTCCATATTATCTTCGATAATATTCTGTTAGGTAAGTTCAGGTTCCGTAGTTCTGTTCACATGAAGCACAATTACTTTCACTGAGATAAATAGCTGTTAAAATAAAATATATTCTGCTCATTATACCCGCATATATATAAATACACAGAGTACAGTTAAATTTTATTTGGATTATTTAATTTCAAAGCCAAAATATATGCAGAAAATATTAAAAATACATGTATCAGACCTTTAGCTACTAAAAAATGGCACAATAGCCAAATTATGATATTAGGAGTAAGAGAATACCACAATAGCAGGGTGCTTTACCTGAGTTAATGCTGCCTGTTTCTCAGCAGAACTTATTAGCCTTGATGGAGCTCTCAGCTAACATAGTTACACAGCACCTGGTACCCAGGCTAATTAGTTTAGCGATGGTTTAGGTAACCCTACACCACACATACTCCTTTAATGTAGCCTTGTCACACAAGGAACATTTCAATTAAATTTACACAGAAAACTCCATGGCTTGTGCATCCAAAAGGCCAGGTTATCTCATCATAAGAGTCCTTCTGACTATATTAACAATAACTAAAATTTTCATTAATATTTCACTTAAGGAAATATCAAAGGCCTGGGAAAAAGTGCTTGTTGAATAGGTCTGTTTCACAGGAAAAGGTTTAAATGTCTGCAAAGACAAAGATAATGCTTTAAAATCAGTTAGTAGTATAAGTTTTGGAGGGGTTTTGGATTATGCCATCACTGGACTTTTTATTTGCCATTGCCCTACATCTTTTATGGTAAATCGTGTGAAGTGTATGTAACATGCTACAACTCTTACCTGGAGGGATTTAGTTTTCCTCTCTGAAATGACTAGCAGGGAGGAACGGAGAACGTACAGGGACCTGTAACTCTCTCAGTGGTCTAATTTATAGTTGGGATGACATTCAGAAATTTTAGAAACCTTATAATAACCAGGAGACTGAGAATATTCACTAGAGCTAGCTAGAACACGTTTCTCATCCTGCTCACCAGCTCTGCTCCTGTAAATCCATATCGTGTCAACATCAAGCCTTTCCGTAGCAGATGAAAATTGGTTCTGGTTATGTATTTGGGAGAAAAAGATGCACTCAGGAAGACAGCAAGTAGTCAGAGTTGTGTTGATTATACATACAATAAGAGCAAGATTTGGGAAAGTGAACCATTAGAGGGAGGCTTTATATTTTTCCTTGCATTTCCTGCCAGATAAGATGGTTTTGTAAATCTCAGTCAGACAAAAGGCTATATCAAGGCAATGTTATGTATAAGAACAAATATCAGAGTCTTGGTCCTTAAGCTCAGCTGAGACTCTGATGCAACTAAATCATGTCTTTAGTACTGGAATACGCTAGCCTGGCCCTCACTCTAAAATACAGTATCTTAAAGCTCCTATTAATTTATGCCTGCCTATGCTGATCCCTAAGGATTCACGTTCCTTCAGCTATGTCTCTTCCTTCACTACAGAACTGAAGAGGGAGAGAGAAGGCAAGGACCAAATGGAGGTATTAAGTAATGTCCAGCAAACAACAAACACAATGCAATAAATAATAAAATTGTCATGTTCCATTGCTATATGGGAGTTACTTTTTTTTTCCACACCTTTCCTCTTCTTAAGACTTCCATGTCAGTTTAAAGTCTACAGGTAAGTATGAAAAACAATCCAAATATAACAAAAACATTATACAGGGGCATGAAGTCTAGCCGGTGGCCAGTAACTAGCAGTGTACTCCAGGGAACAATACAGAGTCCAATTTCATTTAACATCTTCATTAAGGATCTGGATGATAAGACAGAATGGGCAGGGTGTATGCTCAGTAAGTCTACTGATGACACAAAACTTGGAGGGGTGGCTGATGCGCTAGAGGGTCACACTGCCATCCAGAGGGAGTTCAACAGGCTGGAGAAATGAGCTGACAGGAGCCTCATTAAATTCAGCAAGGGGAAGTACAAAGTTCTGAAATGGGAGGAACAATCTCAGGCAGGAATGTAATTTGAGGCCCACTGAGCTAGAAAGCAGCTTATCAGAACAGGACTTGGGATGTCCTGGTGGACATCAAGTTGAACATGAGCCAGCAATGAGCCCTTGTTGCTCAAAAGTCTAATGGTGTCCTGGGTGTCATTCAGCAAAGTCAAGGGAGGTAATCCTTCCCTTCTACTCAGCACAAATGAGGCCTCACCTGGAGTACTGTGTCCACCTCTGGAGCTGCCAGCAGAAGAAGGACATGGACCTGATGGAGCGGATCCAGAGGAGGGCCACAAAAATGATCAGAGGGCTGGAGCACCTCTCCTACAAAGACAGGTTAAGACAGTTGGGGTTGTTCAGCCTGGAGAAGAGAAGGCTCTGAGGAGACCTTATAGCAGCCTTCCAGTACCAGAAGGGGGTCTACAAGAAAGCCAGGAAAGGACTGTTTACAAGGGCATATAGCAATAGGGGCAATGGTTTTAAACTAGACAAGGGTAGATTTAGATTAGACATTAAGAAGAAGTTTTTTACTATGAGGAGAAGTTTTTTACTAAGAAGTGGTGGAACACTGGAACATGTTGCCCAGAGAGGTGATGGAGGACCCATCCCTGGAGATGTTCAAGACCAGGCTTGATGGGGCTCTGAGAAACCTGATCTACATTTGTCCCTGCTGACTGAGGTGGGGTTTGGACTAGATGCCCTTGGAAGGTCCCTTCCAATCCAGACCATTCTATGATTCTATGGTGTGTTGTATCCAGCTTTGGGCTCCCCAGTAAAACAGAGAAATGGACATACTGGAAAAAATCCAGTGAATGGCCATGAATATGACTAAGGGACTGGAGCACTCCTCATATGAGGAAAAGCTGAGAGAGCTGGGGCAGCTCAGCCTGAAGAAGGGAAGGCTCAGGGGAGGATCTCATCTATATATGAATATCTGAATGGAGGGTGCAGAGAGGATGGAGATATACTCTTTTCAGTGGTTTCCAGTGGCAGGACCAGAGGCAATGGGCACAAACTGATACACAGGAGGTTCCTCCTAAACATCAAGAAACACTTTTATTACTGTGAGGGTAATATCTGGAGATATTCAGAAGTTGCCTGAACATGGTCTTGGACAACCTGGGTGGCCCTGCTTGAACAAGGGCTTGTATCAGATGACCTCCAGAGATTGCTTCCAGTCTCAACTCTTCTATCATTCTGTGATACCACATGACAAGAGAATATGCAGCATGGGAGGGATATACCACATTGGCATGTCCCAATTTATGCTGTTTCCCACATCATGAGAGAATGAGGGAAGAATACAGATAGATTCACATATAGCCATCTCTGAAATACTTCAGTAGTTCCCCTTTTATTCCTAGCTTTAAGTGAAGAATCCAGAACGAAGGGGACCACATAAAGTCTTTGAAAGAGGAGAGAAGCCAAACGTGCAAAGTTTAGTTCAGCAGGATTACCTTTCCATCTTCCTACTCTTTGATCTCCCTTCTGAAAACTCTCCCTTTCTACAACAGATATTGAGAATTTTAAAACTGCAGTAATTCCCTTTTTATGTCTTATAAACAGAGCATTGAAGTAAGACTTAAGATACCTGGCTTCTTTTCCAAGTACTGTTCTACTGCATGGTCTTGAAAGACTAGATTGTCTTATTTCCTTCTGCTTCTTTGTCCATCTTTATTATAGGGGCAATACTTCTGACTTTGCTTGTATTAAGCTGGGATTTAGTGATTAAAAAGTAATATGTGGACTCTGTCCTTATACATATTTTGAAAACAAGGCACTTTATCTCTACTGACAGTATGTACTTACATCACACACCGTAGTCTTACTGCTTGTATTAATCAAGCCCTGCTCTTTAATTATCCCCTGGATGTGGAAACACATGAAACCTGTGGTCACCATTATTCTACTCTTTCTCTCCCTCTAGAGCAGAGGTGGGCAGAGAAGAGTAGTGATGAACATCCCCTTGAAGACTTATTATGCTACAGATTTGGGGTAAGAAAATGAATTTGTCTGCTGTGGTCTGTATGAGATGCTTTTTGGACCTTTGAAACAGAATTTTTCTCTGAGTCATTTCTGTAATATGTAATGTCGTGTCCTGCAATGGCTGCTGATGCTCTGTATCACAGTTATAGGGCTGCAAACTAGTCTGCATCTAGACATAATCAGGCACTATTTTGTCTCCTGTAGCTGCAAGAGACACACTTCTGGGCATGTAACAGGGAAGTTGCTGTGATGTTGCTAGAACCTCCTTTCTCTTCTTCCCTGGCAACACCATGGCTGTCTCCAGCATGGCTTATCGGTCTTATTCTGGGAGCCTGGTTCAAATTTCAAAGCAAAGCAGATTTGTGAAATAACTCTCAGATCTCTGGCTTTGCAATTGCATCATTGCCATGTGAGAAATTCATTCTTTCCATTGAGAGGAGCATGTTGAACTTTTCCTCTTGCAGCACCTTCTGGTTTTAGTCTCTCACACATGCTAACTTTCACAGCCTGACAATAGCAAAGCAAAGAAAAATCATTATTCAGCAACTCAAAATCTCTAGAAGAAAAGCACTCCTGTGAACTTGGTATGCTGTATGGCTGAATCAACCCATGCTTCTTAAACCATAAGCCATCTGTTCTTGAGCCATCTGGATTTGCTTTGATTCTTGATGGGCAGATAGCATTGCTGAAAGGAAGCATGTGTTAAAACAGAGCAAATTAAATGTCACCAGTCACCAGTGGTGTGAAGCTTTAAACAGAGAGATTAAATGTAAGACACTGCAGGCTGCAAAGTTCCTCCTTCTTCTGGACAATGAGGGATTTCTATTATTTTTCAAAGACAGATCTTTTTACAATAAACCAAACTCAGACAAAGTGTTCCATTTAATAATTTTGTGTAAGAGCCAGACATCTTTCAGCACAACAGTATGACCATCTATTTTTATTACAGCAAAAACTTACAAGGGAAACATACAGCAGTTGCCCTTTGATCTTTTATCATGTCGCTAATAAGGAAGGAGTTTATAGTGAATTGATGTTGGCCTTTCTATGAACTGAATGTTTCCTCCCCACCATTCATTCAGTAAAAACAGGTTTGATTTTGACCCTGGAGGAATGTACCCATTAGTTAATCAAGCCTAAAACATAACCAAAAACTCAAAAACTCTGAGATTTGTGACCTTTTAAATGTGAACACAGCATCTGTAATACAGGCACATCTTTAAACATAGTTTTTCTGTGTGGCTATTTTAGAGGCTATATGAGTCCTGCGCTTCACCACCAGGACACTTCAGCAAAGCCCAAAAGATGTTTGGGTTCATTTCACAGTAGAATTTGATTCAAAATTTGATACCAAAAAAAGTATTTACCGAGTATCCCCTGTGAAAAAAAGGTTCTATCTGCAGCTGGATATACCCAGTAACTTATACTGCATGCGTAGCATCCCAAGCAACAGTGAGGAGAAGGGCTACAAAGCTTCCTACCTGTAACCTGCACATAGCCCAATACATCCAGCCATTGCAGGTGAGTGCTTGTCTGAAATATCTGAACGCCTCTTGGACAAAGAACTGCCTTGTTAGCCATGCACCATGACTAACTGAATGCAAAGAGAAGCTGATACAACTTTAATGTGGGAACTTCATGTTGTTTAAAAAGCCACTTCTGTCTCATAAATCACTCATCTGAAATTATAGAACAGTTGAAAGGCAGGTTTCAGGTTGTAACCAAAGAACCTACTAAGTTGCCATGTCCTGATTTGGCTTTCCCAGAATTTGTCTTTGTCCTCACACCGAGTAACATTTTTATTGATGACTCTGTTTGTGAGTGTTACAGATAAAGCTTGTGGGTGTACAGATACCAGAGGAATTTCAAATGAGGCAGGGAATAGATCATGTATAAGAGGCTGGTAAAAGAAGGTGAAGGCAAAATTTGTGCAATTTAAACTGGCCTAATGTAGAAACAGGACAAGAAGCCATCTGTCATCCTTATAGGATAAGAAACTACATCTTAGAAAATGATAATTCTGAAATCAATTTGCAAACCATAGTGGATAATTTGTTGAATATGTGCTACAGTAAAATGTTGTAGCCAAGAGGGATAACACAGTGGGGAAGCTCTATCATCTGCATAATTGGTACTAGGATACATACAGTCCAGTGCCAGTATCCACATTTTGACAAGGAATTAGACTAGAAGCATGAGAAATATTAAAGGATTGGAAAACACCTCCTATATTGGATGACTCAAAGACCTGAATTGATTAAGCTTATCCAAAAAAAGGGCTAAGAGCTGAGCTGAACAGTCTTTAATATAACTACAAGGGAAAACAAGTTGATAACGGAAGGACATCTGAACCAACAGACAAAGATTTGCAAAGATACCACAGCTGGAAGCAGAGATTCAAGCCGCTCAGGCGAAAGATAGCAGATGCATATTTTTAACACCTTTAACTAAAGTTTGGGTAGTTTTCAAAAGATGTGGTCTAGTTTTTGAACAAATACAACTAGCAAAGTTCTATGTCCTTCCTGAGGAAGAGGTCATAGCTGATCATTGTATTCCTCTCTGGCTATAGATTTCAAGAGGTACAGGAAGAATTAATCATCTCTAGAATGAAAAATATTCAGTTAAAATTATGGCCTGTTCCACTGGAAGACCAAAATGCAGATGGAATACAATCTGTACATTAGAGTGGAGTTTATCTTTCCTAACTTAATTGCCAGAAGGTAGCCTAAACTAGCTGGCTTCTCCAGGCTTCTTTACTGTTACTTGAAAAAAGATGAAAGTCCCCAGAGGAGCATTCATCCCATCTATCTCTTTCCTTGATTATAGAGTAAGCACAGACAAACAGATAACTACTTTTAAGCAGGTAAATTAAGAAAAAAAAAAGAGCCCCACCATAAAAGCAAAAGAACAAAACATCACATGTGAATGATTGTTATTTCCTGTTGAATTTAATTTTACAAAACTATATTGCATGAAATAAATCATAAAGGCCATGATAACTGAATAAGTCAAAAATTGTTTTCATCAACTGAGAATTTTTAGAATGACTCTGTCATTAATGATGTTATTTTATAATTTCTTATTTCCTTTATGTTCGTGTTATCAAACTCTGCAGAAGCAGTGTCCACAAGACTTTGACACCACTCAAAATGTCATTAAAAAAAAAGGTCTCAAAGATTTTGTCATTAGGCTAGTTCTATCACAATGAAAAATAGCAATATTCATTGTTATGGCAACAGCAATTTTTGCTTACATCCTACAACTTCACCTTCAAAAGTGGTTTTACACTCTTTCAGCCCATTGGTCAAGCCTTTATGTGAGATAAAGCAACAAAGCTATTTCATGCAAGATCATAGAATGATGAATACAATTAAAACCGGGTTATAAATAGAGTTTCAAGTGCATATTTATTTTATTTATAAATATATTTATATAATCATAATTTTTATCAAAAATGCTTTCTCGAAAATTGCTTCAAATAAGCACGATATTAATTGAGTACAAAATGTTAGTGTGATATTTCCATGTGTTTTTATTTTTAATAGTGACAAGTCAAGGCCAAAGCTGCTAATCTGAAGGAAATTTGACTCAACCCTTAATACCACATTACATCTGTAGAACACAAAATAAACAGTCAAGGGCTAGCAGCCAGACTTGCCAGAGTTTTCAGCTGCTAAGTGGAGGCTATTAGGAGTTATCAGCTGTAATACATGTATCATTAACAGTGCGTGAGCTATTTTGAGCAATACACAAGCTGACACAGAGCCAGGTTTGCCCTTATTGTTACTCATACTGCTGTTCCCAAAACCTTCCACCCCCACTACCAGCGTCCTATAAAAATAGTTTGTAAACCTCCACTTTAAGTGATTTAGGCTGTATTTGCTACAAGCGGATTGGGTGTGGGAACTATATGCTCTCCTCCTTCAGGGACAAACACAGCCTTGTCCAGAAGCAGTCATCAGTCAGGGATACCCTAACTGTATTAGAATGCACACTGATGTTCAGAGCCCCAAAAGGCCCCTAAAACAAATTAGAATAGCAAAGCTCCCCTGACCACCAGCCATTTCCATGCTCCACAGGTTTCCTTCTCCAGAAGGAGTTATCAGGGAGCTGCATCTGATGATTTTCCTTCTGACTCATATCAGCAGAGCAGCTCAAATCAGCCATAAAGTAGTATGATCAGATCAGACCAGATCCAATCACTCAGCCCTTTGACAAAGTTCAGAACTGACTCCCAGTTACATTGTCCAGGCTAATTTCTACCTTTAAAATCATGTTCTAGTTAAATGAGCCTTTTCTACAAACTTAGGAGGAAAAGTATAGTTTAGGAGAGTGGAAAGTATTATTTTAAGTTTAATTAACTGAATACGCACCATGCTGAACACCACTTCCAGCAGCAAGGGGTCCACTATGTTACCAAATGATTATTTAATGACTCCTAATCCCTGTGCAAGAGATGTCACTCCTGAGGCATTAGTTTTAAATGGGGTAGTGGTGTCTACTCAAGATGTAGAACCAGATGTCAAATCACGATAATAGCTACACTTTTGCATCATCCAAAATTGAAGTTCAGCAGTTTTTGGCTGGAGTCACTCATGCATATACCCACTGCTGGACTGATTCATGACACAGAGTAAGGAAAATTATTTTTAAAAAGCTTCTGGTGCCAAGTATTACACTTTGATCAATTAAACTTTGAACCAAAATATTTGCATTCCCACTTTTGAATATCCAGTTCAGTGTAGTGCTTGCCAATTGAGTTGGCTAGCTGCCTTACCGTAATTGTTACCCAGCCACTACCTACATGTAAAACATGCAGTATCTCATGGCAAAATATTGTTCACAGATTTACCAATAACATGAAAAATGGAAGAGACCCAGAGGCAGTGAATTTTGTATGCCAGATTTGCAGCATTCATCATTTCATTGCCTTCAACAGCACATTTTACAGACTACTTCATGCTAACTTCCATAGGAAAAAAAAGAAGAAAATTACAAAACCATTAATAGAAGAGTTTCTTCTAAGAAAAGCAGTAATTAAACTGCTTTGTTTGCATTTACTAAATAAGAATTGTGGGACATTAATAGCAGATGCATATGATCTTTATGAAATATATTTTGTTATCCTGATTTAGAAAAATACTTGAGAATATGTGCATGGTTGTACCCGGTCACATCAAAAGTTCAGCTAGGTTCAGTGATATGTTTCTGATAGATGATAACAAATTTCCCAACAGATATGTTCTCCTGCACTTAACCATGGGCTTAACACTTCTAAACTGAGAGGGAGTAAGCTACTCAACTACAGTCTACTTCTGAGATTATAAATATTGTGCCTATCATTATACAGCCATGGAAAACTACAATAATCATAGATTAATATGTTGAAGTTTCAGTTTCTGCCTTATATAGATTCAGTAATCTTGATCTAAAGTGGCACTAAACTGGCAAAGGAAAAGGCCACCATTTCTGAGGAAAGAATCTTGAACATGTTGAATTAACAAATTAAGTAATCAACATTTATTTAAAACTAACTGAATAATTACTATAGAATGACAGAAAGGGTTTGGAAAACATATGGGAAGAATGAAATTTATTATCTCTAGCCATTGCTAGCTCCTTATTTATTCCTAATGCATAGAAGTACTGATTCTAAGGAATTAAGGCACTGAAATCTAAATCTTTGGGACCACAAATCCTGGAGCTTCACAAAGCCTCCAAGATCAGTACAGGATTAAAGCTTTGTGATAACACTATTTTACCTAATTTTAATCATCCAAAATTAGGCATCTGTTTGGGTTTTAGTGGAAAGATATGGGCACTTACAGAGGGTGAGCCCAGTGTTCAAGGCAAGCAATGTATATCATCCACCGGAGCCATTTTTCACTTTCGCTTTCACTGGCTGTATGGGCAATCTAGACTGCCCTTTAAACAGCTGAGGTTAACTCAAATGAATACCACCTCAATGTATGATCAATGGAGGAAGTAAAATCAACAGATATTTTTTCCCCCCTTTAAACCATGAGTCTACCTCATCTATCTCTAATCAGAAGAAAAACGGTGCTTATCACTTCCAGAGTACAAACCACCTGTACTAGTTACAATTAATTTCCTTAAGACAGCACGAATAAAATATTTACAAAGGTTATCAGACATGTCAGATAAACTTAGAAGAGCTGAAGTAAATGGTTCTGCAGAGAAGAAAGCATTTTGGGCTAAAGAAAGATGTTCTGAGTTCACCAGAGTCGTGGGGGAAAACAACACAAAAGGTCAACAGTTAATTCTTTCCTGTTATTGACATGTAAAGAACAAACAGTGTTTTACACTGGTAGGTAAATGTATTTAAATCTTCCAATGACAATCTCTACCTGCTGAATAGCAGCATGTTCTGATTATTCATGTTCAGCCAAGTGTAATCTGGAAGGTTCTTCAAAAATATATACATGGGCCTGCTAATTTCATCCCACCATTTCTTTAAGTAATATATTATACATGTTCCTTTCACATGGATCATTGCCATGGCATGTGGTTTTCACTGTCTCCTTTTTAATCAGATATATTGTTTGTATGATAAACGTTAATCGTTGCATTATTGCATTATCATTCATAAATGCATAAACTGCCCAAACCTACAAACAATCTAAAGGGGACCTTCATGCGTACTGATAAACTCTGCCATATTTCTGATGGCATATGCAGGAGTTAAGAGGAGTGGTTAGAAGGGCTTTGGGTCAAATATGGGTGCATGCCACATAAAGAAGCAGCATGATCTTTCAAGATGCTGAGCTGCCTTCATTCTTGCTGACTTCACTGATCACTGAACAAATTGTTTTGAACAGAACTAACAAGGCACAAGACCACAGGCACACACTGTCATACATTGAGATGGCTGGAGTAGATCAGACAGCACTTTCCATCTGTTATCTTCTACAGCTGCTAATTAGACAGGCCGTTTTGGATAAATGTGTGATGTGTTCATCACTCAGCATCTAATGAACTATGTGTGATGTAGATTTTAAGAAGTTTGTTACAAACTGCTTGGTTGAAAGATATATTCTCAGTTGTTCAGATTAAAGAATCAAATATGAAAGAAATGTTTAGGCAGCATGATGTGCAGTGTCTTCACTCTTTCTTTCAGCATATCACACCCAGGAGGAGTGTGTGCTGAAGAACCAGAATAGACACCTAAGCATGTTACATAGTGAGTAGGGGAAGATACTTAAAAGTAAAATCAAACCAAGATTCAAAAACCAATCCAGACCGTTCCCTAGTGGGTAGCAACCTACTGGTTAAACCATTCACCTGGTGTACATGAAACATAGGTCAAATTAGTCTTCAGTTTAAGAGTATTCAAATCCTGTAGAATAACTCCAGACAGAACCTAATTTTAAAAGCTTTGAAGGTGTGCATTCAAGAATGCAAGATTCATTAAACCAGGAAACCAAGAGGAAGTCTAACTTATTAGCTGAGTGTACCATGAGCAGCAGGGACCAGAATCTGCACCTTCGATTCCACGGGTATTCATGCTCCGACACTAGTAGGCAGATAGTCTTTATCCCAGGGACATGAGTTTTGAGTGGTCAGTTCCCTTGCAGTAACCTTGAATTATTTGGGGCTGGAGGGTGTCACATCACAAGTTAGGCCACTCAGAGGATTTAGTGGGTACTTACAGTTTGCAATGCCACCTGGGACTCACATGTAGGACAGCAGATGAAATGCATGTGTGGTAGCAGAACCGCAGGTTCTTCTGAGGCTAAAAGCTCTCTGAAGCTGAAGTGGTTCAGCCCATTTGTTTGTGAATTATGGCCTTGATGTAGGCACCTAAATTACACCTCAACTGTTTAGAAATTCTTCTTCTGGACCTCACCCTATATTTGTAAATAGCCAGCCAGAAATCAAGAGTACAAATTCTGCTGTTTGGGGAAGCAGGGATAAATCAAATGAAAGAAGAGAAGAAGAGCCCTATTAAGCAAGATCTATCCTGCTTTTAGTGGTTTTGCTGCACAAATTTGTTAAAAGAAAATACCCAATCCCCGATACATTGAAACCATTGCTTAGTGCATCAACTCTTTGCTGTATGAATTACACCCCCAGTTCTTCATTGCAGTTGAATGCCCATCACTGACATGGAACAGGGTCTCCTTTCTCTTAAAAAATGTTTGTCAGTTGGAGTCTGTATCTAGGTCATTCTTCTCGGGTACAGCTCTCTCTCTCATCAGATTAGAAAGAGAAACAACCTACCACTCTACAAAAAAGAATTCAGTTGACATTATTTTTCCAAGCATCCTGTACGTGTTTTGTTGTTTCCTAACTACTTACAAAACACATGCTCAGAATAAAAACTTGGTTGACAAGCAGTTTTCATAGCTGACCTCTGAATATTAGCTATGAGCCTTAAAAGCAAAGTCTCAGAAACGTAGTCCTCCCTTAAAGCCTTTAGATTTTTATTGTGAAAGATTGGCCTCATAACAACAAACTGCTTTTTATTTATAATCTTGTATGTACATTTAGGATCTTGAGATACTCATTAATTTAATTGGCAGGAGCGAAAGGGGCAAATTAGGCTGCAGAAATAATAATAATAATAATACCACCAGATTGTACATGGAGTTTTCCATCCATAAATCACAAAGGCAGTAAGTATCATCAGAGCCATTTTAGAGATGAAAAAAAGAAGGGAGATGACTTGCCTGAGGTGACCAAATTATAGCATTCAGTCACTTTTGCTGGCATCTTACACCAGCATCTGTGATCTGGATTTGCACAGCAGCATGTGAGGTCACTAAATGATCTCTGTTCTGGACCAGAATATTAGGCTGCTTCTGTGGGCGTGAAATCCTGGAAGGAAACAATAGGTACCTAGAGAAATGTGTGTATGTGAGAGAAAAGAGAGACAGAAAATAAGCAGTGATCTATTTTATTCAGAAAAGGGTATTATGACATGGAGGAGGAAAAGAATAAACAACTGAGAATGTAAGCATATCCTTCTAGAATAAAAAAAAAAATTAAAAAGAAGAAAAAAGCTTGAAAATGGTATAAAACCCACAGGTTTCAGAAGGAAGCAGAAAGAGAAAATGAGAGAAAAGAAGAGCAATAAGGGGAGAAATGACAGAACCTTCATTGTGAGAAAAAGCATGACCATTTGCATTGGGAGGAGTTGAGCCATCCACAGGCTCAAGATGAAAGGAACCTGATGGAGAATCATTTTCAGCTGCCACTTCAGGTTGTTACCTGAAAGCCATCCATCTACAAGCTGCTTTAACATACCAGAAAGCCACGTCTTGTTCAACAGCATGGGCCTTATTATGTTCAGTAGCGCCTGGCCTCACTCAGTCATCTGCTGACAGGGGTTGTCACTGGGGAGCAAAGGCACCCAGTGGGATTCCCAGTCTGAAGACAGCTGAGAGGACTCCTCAGAAGGTAGGTAGGGCTGGAAATAGATTCCTTTGTTATACTGGGAGGAGGCAGTAAAACAGTGAGAAGGTAGCCTGTTTTCCTTCATATATCCACCTACTCTTTTGAAAATGAAAGACCAAAAACCAAGGGTAAGGCATTTTTTCAGCTGTTTAAGGCCCTGGGGAAATGCTGACTCAGCTTGTGTTTTATTTGCCAGTTCTAGGGCTCAGAAAGAAAGTAGCATGTGGCACACAGATCTGGGACTAAACCTGTAAAACTTAGCAAAGGAAACAAAAAATATAGACAAGTTTAAAACGTATCCTCCTCAAGCAGGAGGAAACAGTCATTACAAATTAGGATGCTTATGGATGAGTAGAATGAAATTTACTTGCTTTGGCTGACTTGCCTTTTGAGTGACAAACAGATAAAAAGTTTCACCTGTGAATCTCTGGCAGAGGTCAGCAAGTGCCCCAACCCACATCACACCCATTAAGATATCAGTACATTGTATCAATTTCCATGTAGCTGCAAAACGACTGAATTTAAAAATACTGAAACTTTCCCATATTCATGCATTCCCAACAGAAAGTTTTTCCATGCTTCTTCAGAAAAAATAAATAAACCAAGCTGAGCTATAGTTGACAGTAAAACAGTATTTGGTGAATACCAAGCATGACATTTCCGCTAAGCGACAGTGCTCTTTGTGTGTCTGCAAGAGGCTGGAAGAACATAAAGTCACTAACAGAAATTTTCACAGTGATTTTGTCAAATGCTTTCAGCACAAAATTCTAGGCACATATATGCACTTCACACAGCACAATACATCTTATACTCCTTTTCTGTTTCTATTTACTCTTCCCTCTTTATACTTTTTTCTTAAATAACATGAAAATTAAATGTCAAAATTTTCCACAGTTGAAGAGTGAGATTGTTCTAAATATGAAAAAGTTAGAGCATTTGGCTCACCCCCATAAGCATATGTGCACATGCTATGAGTCTAAAAAACTCAAAAGCATCTGAGAATGTTTGATTTTACACTTAATGAGTCATTGAGAGTTTAAGATTTGAATCTACATGAATATGATTATGAAGCTGAGATTTCCTCAAAACACAAAATTTCATTGCTCCCATAGAAGACAATGGGAGTTTTACCAGTATAATATATATGTAGATGTTAGAGCATGGGATAAAATTTATGTTCAGAAGTACCCATCAGATACTTTCATGAAATTGTGTCAATCACAAAGGAGTGATAACCTAGGTACTTCTTGAAAGAGACCAAAAGAAAGGTTATAAATAATTCATCCTTAACATCCTACACATGGTTTTTGAGTACTTGAGACAGTATTTTACCATAAATGTGTACCAGGACATGAACTGAAGACTTTGCAATTCTAATATAAAAAATGGAAACAGAATTGTCGTTATTGCAATTTGGGCCATTCTTCTGTTTATAATAATTCCTGTCTGTGAGAAAGCTCAAAAATGACAGTCTTGTCTGATTTTGGACCAGTCTGGAAGATTTTTTTCCTCATGGTAGTGACCTCCCTTCCAGGTTGGATCTGTTCCAGAAAGCTCTCAATGGACAAGCCAGGGAGCCTGTGTTCATCCCATAAGTGAGGATCCAGCCTCTTTCCCTAGGCATTGCCAACATTCTGCTACCTCATTGCCAGCCCTATTCATTCAGTAGATTATCTGGCACAGAGGTCCCTACTTCACACATTTCTTATGTATCTGTTGGCCTCTTCATGCTTCCAGGACTGGACACAAGAATCACATCATCCTTTAAGACAAAAAACACTTATTGATGTTTATAGTCTTTGGTAAGCAATTTAAAAATTACCCAGGAGAGTTAAGCACAGGATCTTTTTCTTCTTTTCAGTCTTCCAGGGAGATTTGATCCACCTTCTCATTTGAGTTTGGCTCAAAATGAAGTTTGAAATTTCCTGAATTCTCCTATGGCACAGACAGCACACCACTGGAAATACAAATTCTTATCTCAACAGATGGATTGGTGTGGAAGTGATCACTCATCTTGTGATGTTGACTGTCAAATCTACAGATCAAGAACATCTGTTATTGCCTGCACTGTGAAGCCTTCAACTTGAAAGAACAGAAGATACCGAAGCCAGATTTTTGTCTATAATTGGCCTGACTAGGAAGGGACATTTCCATTTTGGTTAATGACTACCTTATCATTGTCAGTAACTATTTTCTTAGAAGTGTATCCTGCCATGTCACATGGAAGCTCTGGAGACCTGACACACAAATCTGCTAAGGGCTGCTTACATCCTGTGTGCACTTAGTCTAAGTATTCATTGCTCTCTGTCATTCTTTTTCAACCAAGAGCTTATTTAGCACAACCACTTTTCAATGAAAACATGAACATAAAATATCCTGTTGCACATTGTGGATAATAGTCACCTACCTATTAGGCCTTCTTTTTTCTATTTGTTCCAGGATCATTTCTTCAGGTTGTTTTGCTGCAATACTTACTAGTATCAATCAAAGAACAGTCAACTGCAAAACTTCCCACACTCCATGAAATGATTGCTCACCACAGCATCCTTTACATGTGTTGCTCTTCCATCCTTTTCTTGTCATCCTCACCACTCATAGCTGCTGCTAATTAGAATGCAAAACTGTATGTGCCTGTACCTCATCCAGCATCACAAGGTCTCAAACTTCACAGTGCTTTGCAACACAAGTGGAATGTTGATAAGAAGCTCTGTCATCTCAGCACCCTTGTTTGTGGTGGTTTTGTATGGAAAAAAGCTGAAACAAAGATTCAAGGCCACAGCCCTAGGAATGAATTGAGTGCATCCTCAACAAGTTTGCAGATGACACCAAACTGTGTGGTGCAGTCAACATGCTGCAGGGAAAGGAGGCCATCCAGAAGGACCTACAGTCTGGGCAATGAGTGGATTGAGTGCAGCCCTGAGGAGAAAGACTGGGGGTGCTGGTTGATGAAAAGCTCAACATGAGGCAGCAATGTGCAACTACAGCCCAGAAAGCCAATCATATCCTCGGTGGCATCAAAAGAAGCATGACCAGCAGGTCGAGGGAGGTGATTCTGCCCATCTACTCCACTCTCATGAGGCGCCACCAGAAGTACTACATCCAGTTCTGGA